>JAKMXJ010022145.1:0-12077 GCA_029339935.1 Anguina tritici
TCAATCGATTCAAGTCTGGTGACACAAGTCTAGAGGATAAGCCTGGAAGAGGTCGGCTCTCTGATTTTGATGATCAGGCTCTGTTAGCGGCCGTTGAAGAAGATGAAAGCTTGACGACCCGAATTTTGGCAGAACAGTTTGATGTTTACCAATCAACAATTGGTAGTCGTACCAAGAAGTCCTGAAAGGTGTGGAAAATAGGTGCTTCATGAGCTCACCGACGACAACAAAACCGTGTTTATCGGTATCTTTAGTCAACTACTTCACCGAAAAACGTTGTCGCAAAATGATCCCAGATAATTATGCATCAACGCAATACATTATTTATAGGCTCTTTATTTATCAAATTCGTAAGTTCCCAAGGTAAATTTGCGAAGTGGGCCTAGCTGAGGTTGGCCTGCCCTTGCTTTGAGCCTAATGCTTCGCCTAGAGTCCCTAGATGAGGTCGTGGTCGACATGAGTGTAAACATTGTCAAGGTCGTGGTTGAGGCCTGCTTACACTCCGTGGTCAAAGTTGAGGTCGTAACCTCGACCACGGGCGATATCCAACTTTTTTGTAATTAGTTTTTTGTAGCAGAAAAGTTTTCACATATTCTAAAACCATACAAAATCAAAAAGTTTGTCACTCACGAGCCAAAAATTAGGAATTTTTGCGACTTTTCCAACCTCGACTTCCATTTCAACTAGGGACTTAAAGTAGACCTCGACCACGACTAGGGACTGTGATCAATGGGCAACACTTTTGGGAGGACACCGTATAACGAATTCTTACCCAAAATAGCTTTTTGGAAGGAACCCCTGGTTATAAACCGGTAGCATCAAAAATTTATAAAAATGTTTCAATAAATAGATATTACATCGCAAAATAACCGGGTAAAATTTTTACCCTGGTGCCTCTAAGGGTAGAAATTTTACACACAGCTGCGAGTAAAACTACCAATTATTCGTTTTTTATATTAAAGCTAGAAAATTACCTCCAACTGCGGGTTACTTGACCGGGTACTCCGTCTTATCTTACCGACCTCAATGAAACACTGCTCAGGCCATCCTCTTCACCTATTTCATTTTTTTAACAACGGAATATGGTCAAAAAGCAAAGAAAGGTGTGGCGTTGTAAGCGTCAACGGTTTTCGGATGGTTAAAGAGAGGGAGCGTCCCGGTTTTTTGTGTAAAAAGAAGGCTCAAGTTAGGCCGAAACCTCTGCTTCCGGTTTTTCGCGGTCTGGTGAAACCGGTTTTCGATCCGTATTATTTTGTTTAAAAACCTGGTTTGTGGTTAACCGGCCACTTCCAACCCTAGTTAGTTGTCGACTGGAGATCTAAGGAAGTTCACAGTTGACTCTCAATATTTGTATATAATTTGTATATAAATGATCTAATCGTATCGTAAATTCTCACACAAGGTGCCTTGAGACGTTTCCGGTCATGTTATGACTTATGCCGAATTTTTTTCCAAAACCTTTGTCTTTGGAGCTTTGATCAGCTTTTTTACATTTAGAGCAACCATGGATGATTTAAACCGTTTGGAGCACTTAAGCTTGGTGTCGCGTATTGTGACTGAATTAGAAAATCACTTTGGTAAATTAACCTTCCCAGTTTTCCCCTCGCACAATAAATAAAGCTTTTACTTTTCAGGGATTGCCGAGAAGGATGTAGCAGAATTCATTATCGATCTTGCAAAGAAATCAAGGTCCTTCGATAAGTTCAAAAAGATGCTCTCCGAGCAAGGATTGGATGATGGCTTCGATGATTCCCTGGTACAACACATCCTCCGCCTAGTCTTGAACATGGAGCAGAAAACAAACAAAAAAATAAAAACATCAGTCGTCACTACGATTCAAGATGAAAAAGAATATTTGAAGGATCTCTTGCCTGGATTGGCATTGCCGAACACGAAGCCGACAGCCACATTAGATGAGCTAGAGGGATTGATGCCTAAGTGGAAAAAGGAGCAAGTATGGTTTTGTGTGATTAATAAATTATGTATAATTTTATTCACCTCTGAGCTTTTAGGATGAAAAGAAGTCCAAACGTCACAGATCCAGATCACCGGAGCATTCTAGCAGGCATGACAGATCTTCAAAAAATGACAGGTATGTCCTTTCTCATGGAATTTCTCAGTCATTGTCAACTCCCAGTCATTTTAGGAACAGAAGAAAGCGTTCTCGAAGTCGAACACCACGTCAGGACGCAAGACGGGCAAAACCACAACAACTAGACGTCAGTCAGCTGAAAGTAAACACGATTCATGACGCTAAAATCAACAATTTGACAAATTTCGGAGCTTTTGCATCGGTATTTTCTGACTTTCTTTGTGTATTCTTAATAGTCTGTCAATTTTCCATTAGTTGGAAGGATTTCGCCAGAAAGTCGAGGGTCTCATACATATTTCCCAAATGAAGAATGAACGTGTGAATGCTGTGGCGGATGTGGTCAACAGAGGACAGAGTGTTAAAGTCAAGGTTTGTCTTTTGTCTTTACCCTCAAATTTACTAAATATATGAAATGCAGGTTACAAAAATCGAAGGAACCAAGTTGTCTTTGACTATGAAGGAAGTTGATCAGCGCACTGGTGAAGATCTGAATCCGAGTCAGCCGTCTGCACCGAATAAGAATATGGTCCTTTCCCGTGATGATATGGAAGCTCCCTGGATGAACCCCGAAGGGTCTCACGAATCATCTACTCCTTCCACTACCGCCACTTCTTCCAAACGCACAAGACCTCGATTGTCTACTCCAGAGAGATGGGAACTTAAGCAGATGCAAGGTGGTGGAGCTCTATCTCTAATGGATATGCCTGATTTCGATGAGCAGCTTGGTGTTCTCAGGAAAGATGACGGTTGGTATTCTAATTGGTCCTTCTTTTAGGTTTTTTCGAAGGAAGTGGCACACCTTAAGAATCGCTCAAACTAATCTAATCAAACTAATCTGTAGGGAGTTAAATAAAGTAAGGTTTAGATGAAAGTGACGGAGAAGATGTGGAAATTGAAATTGCTGATGAAGAACCAGCTTTCTTGCGTGGCTACGGAAAACATTTGGTGGACTTGGAGCCAGTCAAAGTGGTATGTTTTCCTTTGAAAACATCTTTTTAGTGTTCTTTAAATTTTGAGGTGAAAAATCCGGATGGAAGTTTGGCTCAAGCAGCGCTTATGCAGGGTGCACTCTCCAAGGAACGACGAGACAACAAAATTCAGCAACAGCGTGAAAAAGAGTCTGGTCGTGAAAGGGGTGTCGTCGGAAATGCTGGCTCAAGGATGCACGACCCAATGGCACCAGGCAATAACCGGTCGGCTGCTACAGAAAATGAAGCGCCCAGCAATCAGCGAGCGAAAGTAGTTTAACTTGCGTTTAATGTTGGATGAACTTTATTAAAACACACAGTTATAGGACATGCCAGAATGGATGCGACACGTCACTGCTGGCGGAAAAGCCACTTATGGAAAGAGAACAAATCTTAGCATTATGGAGCAGCGAGAGTCACTCCCCATTTTCGCTTTCAAGAGCAAGCTAATGCAGGCTATACATGACAACAAGACGTTGATTGTTATTGGAGAGACAGGATCAGGAAAGACAACTCAGATGACGCAATACTTGGTGGAAGCCGGCTATGCGAATCGGGGTAGGATAGGATGCACTCAACCTAGGTACGACTTAAAATTTGGGTGATAATTTTTATTTCTAAGTGGCATATTTTTAGGCGTGTGGCTGCAATGTCAGTGGCAAAAAGAGTCAGTGAAGAATACGGCTGCCGTTTAGGGCAGGAAGTGGGCTATACTATTCGTTTTGAAGACTGTACATGGTATGTATTTTTTTATCGCGATGGAGAATTATTTAATTACTTCGACTGGGATGTTAAGCCAGGACACCATATTAAAGTACATGACGGACGGAATGCTGCTTCGAGAATGCCTGCTTGACCCCGACCTGACTCAATACTCATGCATTATGCTTGACGAAGCTCATGAAAGGTACACTTTAGTTAGTGGTGCTTTCGAGCTTCTTTTTGACCATTGTAATTTTAGGACGATCAACACTGACGTGCTGTTTGGCTTACTGAAAGAAGCTGTGAAGAAACGCTCGGATCTGAAGCTCATTGTGACTAGGTTTCTTTGAAGCTCTAATTCTTGTGATTTCACTTCTTATAAATGCTTTAGCGCCACACTCGAACAAGTGAAATTCTCTGAATACTTCGATAAGGCGCCAATTTTCCATATTCCTGGCCGTACCTTCCCTGTAGAAATTTTGTACACAAAGGAGCCCGAAACCGACTACCTGGATGCTGCTCACAGTAACTTTAATAATTTAGCTTGGCTGTTTATGGTAAGGGATACAATTCTTTAGTCACTGTGATGCAGATCCATTTAACGGAGCCAGCAGGAGATATTCTTCTTTTCTTGACCGGACAGGTCTGCCCCACACTTTGTTTTTAATTTGAAGTTCTATCTGAGTTATTTTATAGGAAGAAATCGACACATCTTGCGAAGTTCTTTATGAAAGAATGAAGCAGCTAGGACCTGATGTGCCTGATTTGATAATTCTACCTGTGTACGGAGCCCTGCCCAGTGAAATGCAGACGAGAATTTTCGAACCTGCTCCTCCTGGCTCGAGAAAAGTTAGTTGTGTTTTTTTTTCTTCCCATGTAATTCTTACCTCTTAATTTTCAGGTTGTCATTGCTACGAACATTGCTGAAACATCACTAACAATTGATGGTATCTATTATGTGGTCGACCCTGGCTTTGTAAAACAAAAAATCTACAATCCAAAATCGGGTATGGACTCTCTTGTTGTGACGCCTATTTCACAGGCAGCGGCCGCACAGAGAGCGGGTCGTGCCGGGAGAACGGGTCCTGGAAAGTGTTACCGGCTGTACACGGAACGTGCTTTTAGGTGTTAACCTCTTGAGGTTTTTCTGTGACAAGATCAGTCTTTTAACCATAAATTTTAGAGATGAGATGTTGCCCACACCCGTTCCTGAGATTCAAAGAACCAATCTGGCTGCTACCTTGTTGCAATTGAAGGCTATGGGTATCAATAATTTGCTCGAGTTTGACTTTATGGATGCTCCTCCGGTAGAAGCTATGCTGACTGCCCTGTCACAACTATACCAAGTTAGTTGTTATAAAAGTTTTTGTGAGATTTTTAAACGACCAGATTTAGTTGTCTGCCTTAGATGAGGATGGGTTGTTAACAAGACTTGGAAGAAGGGTTTGTCTTAAAGTTTTTTGAATTTTTGTGGCCTTGAATCTTTTATGGACATTATCTAGATGGCTGAATTTCCGTTGGAGCCTTCACTCTCGAAACTTTTGATCGTTGCCGTAGACTTGGGCTGTGCAGATGACGTGCTTACAATTGTTTCTATGCTTTCGGTGCAAAACGTATTCTATAGACCTAAGGTGAGAATTTTACACATTTATTATTGGGCACAATTCAAATCGCGTTTTTTAGGAAAAGCAAGAATTGGCAGACGAGAAAAAGTCTAAATTTCACCAGCCGGAGGGGGATCATTGCACTCTACTAGCTGTTTTCAATTCTTGGAAAAATCACCACTTCTCTCAGTCTTGGTGCTTCGAGAACTTCGTTCAAGTCAGGTCCCTTAAACGTTCGCAGGTTTGGTCGGATACTTCATCGCACCTGGTTTTATTTTATGTGTTTTCGTTACAGGATATTCGGAAACAGTTGATAAGCATAATGGATCGGCACAAGCTTGAGATCAGCAGTTGCGGAAGAGATGTATGAATTCTAAGATTCACTTTTGTGATATGCCTAAGTATACCCTTGTTATAGGTTCAACGCGTTCAAAAAGCTATTTGCTCTGGGTTCTTCCGTAATGCTGCTAAGCGCGATCCACAGGAGGGCTACAGGTATCCTTTAACTATTTTTTTGTTTCTTCAGTGTGCGTCATAAAAGTTTTGCAGGACGCTTGTTGATGGGCAGACTGTATATATACATCCTTCGAGCTCTCTCTTCCAAAATCAACCGGAGTGGGTGGTCTACCACGAGCTTGTAATGACAACAAAAGAATATATGAGAGAAGTGACAGTGATTGATCCGAAGTGGTTGATCGAATTCGCTCCTTCGTTCTTCAAGATGGCTGACAATACCAAGCTTTCCACCTTCAAGAAGAACCAAAAGATTGATCCTCTCTTCAACAAATATGAGGATGCTAACGCTTGGCGACTCAGTCGACTCAAGAAGAAGATTTACAACCCGAATCGTTAATTTTCCACGAATCATACTGTTATTTAGAACGTTGTATATTGGTATAGTTATTGTGTGCAAAATAAAGAGCGGTTTCTAGGTGATTTCGGTACGCCTGGGGAACACTCCGTTTCACCCTGAGATAGCCTGAATGCCCTGAAGCCGTTTCGCTCTAAGGCTCATTTTGTCCTAAAACACGTAGAAACGAGTTTGCCCCTTACTTTGGCACTACTGTAATAGTGTTGAGGTGATGAATATATTGCCATCAATGTTTCTAAAAGGAGGAAGCGCAGCGTCATTGCGGGTTTTATCTTGAAATTGGTTTTTTACTGTCATGGGTATCATTATATGCTTCTTGTGAAGGATGTAACTATTGCAGTGTGCTATGTCGATTAGCTTAAAATTAAGATTTTAGGTCCAACTTTAAAATACATAAATTTCACTTCACACATAAATTTTATTCAAAATAGCAGCAAACGATGAGAAAGAAGTGCAAAAATGAGCGCAAGTTAAAAGATGAACAATCAGTTGATGAATAAGGCACTAATTTTTTCCCACGTGTTTTAGGGCGAATTTTGGTTTCGGGTTTTTGGAACATAGATTCTGGGACAAAAGGCGCATGTCCCGTTCAGCTGAAGCAAAATTTTGTTCTACCGGCTTTTCTCGCTTAACAACTCTAATTTTATTTATTTTTTTTACTCTTCGGTAGAGGCCTTTTTAAATTTCAGTATTTGCTCTATCTAATGAGTAGGACTGAAAAATTATTGATTTATTCCTTCTATTTATTTCATCTCGCATTACACTAGGGCCAAGGATTAGTGTTCACAGGATTAGTGTTTAGCTCTTTTGTGGAGGCAAGATTTTTTCGTGTATGGGTGGTTAATTATACTCAAAATTCATGCAATTCGACGCTTTAGCTTTATTGATGTTAAAGACAATATCCAGTTCTCTCGAGAATGTTCAAAATGCCGAAGTTTTGTTGATTCGGTCTTTACTTGTTAACCCATTAACTATTTCGTCGTTGTTGTTTTTTTCACTTTGTGCCATATCCCATAAAAAGCGATAAGCAGACAGTTTTACTAGCTTTTTGTATATTAATGTACAGAGTGTGTATAATTAATTTCATGCTGAATAAGAATCATGTGGCTGTGGTGGGGTATATATTTTCACTTTTGTCTATCTAACTTTTACGTATAAATAACATAACTAGCCCTTTTATCTATTTTAATTAGCTTTACATTGTTCATTTGGGGGTGTCTTTCTAATCGTGGGTTAGTCATTACAAAATGCGGAAATTGTTGACTTTTAAGCAACTCTTGTTTTTTTTAAAGCAAGCTGAGAATGAACCGATAAAAAAGGCGCTAAAGTTCACTTTTAAGGAAATGCGCACAGCCTTTCAAAGTGTGGAGTTGAGATTTCCACTCAAACTTTGTGGTATAACACTGAGAGCGTTTGACCATTAAATATAGGGGGACCATAAAAAACCATATGTTTGGAATAATTTTGCAATATAATAATTATTGCCAAAAATGAGCTAGAGAAGTCGGCGGGAACTGTTGGACCACCAGTTAGTATGAGTATAGGTGGGTGTCGTACTTTTATCGGTTATTGGATATTGGCTTTTGCCGAGTACTACTATCGTCAGCGATTATTAGAGAGCTTACGATTGCCTGCAGGATGAAGGATATGTCTATTTCAAGGTAACAATATTCGGGACTTTTGTCATTTACGCCTGCTCCTTAAGAATTGGCCACCCATGCTATCGCACCCACCCATAGGGATTAAACTCTTATTGTTAGAAAAAAGTGCAAAAATTTAAATGTAAAACGCAAATTTTTTGCGCTTAAAATTGTGTCTTGCAACATTCAAAAACATTTTTTCCGTCATTTTGGCACTAAAGACACATTAGGAACCAATAAACGAATTTTCGGACGACCCCCATAAAAGAAACTCATGACTAGCCTGGAACCTCTTTCAAATTTTCATTCCCTTCCTCTATAACGAAATTTTTTTTTCTTTCCCATACGTCAAACTCTACTATGTCGTTGTTTCGTATGCGGTGAAACACTCGATTTTAGGTCAATTTTTGCAGTCATTTTGTCGTTCTGATAACTTCTTTTCTAAGTAAACCTGCTAGCCGCTAAACGATGAGCGTGTCAGAATTGGGTTGAGGTCTGGTGAAAAAAATTTTTCCCACTAATTTTTTTTTGGAAAAATTTCTTTAGATTTTTTTGAAAAATTAGTGGTATCAGAAAATTTTGTGTCAAGGTCGAAGTTGCGCAGTTTGCGATTTTACATCGAATAAAAAAAGATTTCCAAAAAATTGAAGTTCCTCAGAGAGCCATTTTGGTTTTAAGTTTGGTCATTTTTTTCAAGAAAATTGGAAATTTTGACAAAACACGAAGAATTCAAAAGTTCAAATTTTTGCGGTTCTGGCGGGAGTTTGAAAATTATAGAATATTTTTAATGTAAGAGCAAGTTTTTAAGTAAATCAAGTACGGGGGATACGATAAGCGTGTCGGAAACGGCAACTTCGACGTAGATATTCCTCCGGGTGGCCATCCTGGCAAGTTGCCCGATTTTTCGGGGATGATATCGGCGCCAACAAACCATGTTATCCTACTCATAAATATGTGCGAAAATAATGTTAAACTGGGTGATATTTTTTAAATACAAACTTTTCAAAAAACCCCAAGAATTCAAAATTTGAAATTTTCAAAAATTCAAATGTCTGTTGTCCCGGCGGGAATTCGAAAATTTGGAAATCTTTTTGAATGTAAGAGAGTGTTTCTAGGTAAATCGAGCATGCTGAACACGATAAGCGTGTTGGAAAGGTTGAATTCGGGGATGGTTCCTCTCCAAACAACGTTTAGATGGTTCTACCCGTGTTTTGGGGAAAAAATATCGGCGCCAGCAAAGTATGGTATGTTCACCAAAATTATATTGGAAAATCAATTTAAAACTGTGTCATTTTTAAAAACTTTTCGAAGTTCGAAAAAACGCCAAAAATTCAAAAATTTAAATGTTTGTTGTACCGACGGGAATTCAAACATAAGAAAGTAATTTTCAATATAAGAGTGGGTTGGTAAGTAAATCGGCTACCAGGAACACGATAATCGTCTCAGAAAAAGTGAATTCGGCGTGAATTCCTCTCCAAATGGCATTTTAGGTGGGGTGTTCTGGACCATGTTCAGGGGTGAACAGTACAATGTTCAGGGGTCATGTGGACACTGTTAAGAGGTGAACTAAACCATGTTTAGGGATCATGTGGACTGTGTTAAGGGGTTAACAGGACACTGTTCAGCGGTCATGTGGACCATGTTCAGAGGTCAACAGGACCAGGTTCATGGATGAAGAGGATTATGTTCAGGAGAGAACAGGGTACAGGTAAATATAGAGTACTCTGTCACGGACTATTCCCGCCAGAGTAGTCTCCCTAAGACTACTCCAGTAGTCTGTCACAGACTACTCAGACCGGAAGTAGTTTCCCAAAAGACAACTCGATGTGTGAATTGAGTCTTGGCCTGAGATGAACATGTTGTATGCGTACATATGGAGTAGTCTGCCACAGACTATTTCAGTCTGAGTAGTCTGTATAAGACTTCCCATTATTACAGCCAATGGCTCAGTCATGTTTTACAAGTTTTGTGTTTTTATTACTTTTTAATACCTGTAGAAGACTATAATGACGAGCAACTTCCAAAAAAGTTATCCATATTCCAATACTGCATGTGGGACTTGAGTCTTGGCCTGTCCATATAGATAAACACAGACTACTCTGAGTAGAGTAGTCTGTGCAAGACTACTTAAGTAGTCTGTACCAGACTACTTTGACAGGAGTAGCCTTTGGAAGACTACTTCAAATTTGAGTAATATCCTGACATTGCCCCCACCATTCGGAATGCGGCATCGCCGCAGCGGCGTTTTCTAGTTTTAATACTATTGCCAACCCGAAATTATTTTGTTTTGTGACTTGCGCAATAGAAAAACAACATATAATTGTTTTCATTAAAAAGCTTCCTCAAATTTTGCAGATAAAAACAAAATAAATATTTGCGCTGTATGAGGTTTGAATGTTCTTCACGCTCACTTCCAAAAATTCCCTTGGTTCCTTTGTTGTTAGCAATGGTATTCCGAATGACTGACCCACTTCATATCGAATGACTTGTAAGAAAGTATGTAACACTGTCTTTTTAACATGGTTTTTAATATTTATCATTTTCCCTGGCCGAAACTCAAAAGCTTTTTAGTCCCAAGAATTTTTTTCAGTCTTTTGTTTTGCTGAAAAATCGAAGCGATGAGCACAAGTCCAATTGGTATGTATCTGCAGTGTATCTCACCTATATATTTCCATTTTCTCGTTTTGAAAATTTATGCTTTTTTGTCAAAGTCCAATTCCACCAACTAAAGTCTAAATTATGTATGGAAAATACAGGTCTGGACTTTTCTTCTTGATACCACTGTTTTTGTGGCATTATTACTCTAGTCGTTTAATTGGGCGATGTTCCAGAAGAATGGCCAAGAAAAGTGTTGTGAAGGAAAACCTACAATTAATTCTCACCATTGCCAGTGTCCTTTGTGGGGTATCAACTGTTAACATCACCTTTTCAAAACTAAAACTGGTTGATTTAAAACATTTAGGTGGGATTGGGATTTCTCTTTCGAAGTCTTGAAATCACCTCACCAAGGACTATAGGTTATCTTTTTGTTTACAAACCGTGTTTTCAAGTCTATTAGTTGACTAGTTGTAGATATGATAGGTTTCCCAGGAGAATTGCTTATGAATATGCTGAAAATGACAATTGTACCTTTGATTGCAGCCAGCTTGATATCAGGTAACTTAAGGTGGTTGTTTGGGTGGTCACTTCTCGGCAGTAAAAATGTAGAGTAAGGGGCGGAAAAGGTTGACTTACTAATGCGTAAATAACTTGCTGGGTGGAGTAAAATATCTGAAAAAGTGTGTGCACTAAGCCTTCAATGACTTTTATGGAATTTTGGAGTTTTTTTAATGTTGTGGGAAAACATTTCTAAAACCTGAAAAACAATTCTGTTTTCTATCTAATTCAAAATAATAGTTGTTGTTTTTTAATTATTAAGTAAAATTTAACAACTACCATATCTGTTCTGGCCATTTTGATGAACTTTACAAAAAATGGTCCTCAGTCCGCCGGAATTTTTTAAGGAAACATGTCGCTAAGGCCAATCGGGCATTCCTATCTTCGATAGCTGACGACACCATACCAGAAATCCACAGCGAGACCAGAAAGTAGAAGTCCGGAAATAATTTGCCATACCTAACATAAGAGCAATCTAAAAAACTCTTAAAAATCAGTTTCTTTTGCTGCATCCTCGAGCCCCTATGTTTCATATTCTTACAACACGTTCAAATTTACTATAAATAATGAACTTTAACGAAAAAAAACTGTTTTAGCTACCTGTGCTAAGCATCGAGCTGCTATCAGTCGAATGGCAGCCGAATGCTATCAGTCGACTTTGAGTCAATTAGCCAGCAAGATGGAGTCACTTCGTCTGTATCGGAATTTATGGAAGTAGAAGAAGGAGGCCATTTTGATGTTGACGATAATCAAGGATTATATGTTTCTGGCCAGATATTGCTTTCGGTTGTAAATCAGAAGAGGCTAGGAGTAACCTAAGAACCTTCTTGGACTCTATCAGCATTCAGAAGCTGGTAGGACGAAAGCTTTTTGAAAATCTATCATCTAACATAAAGCACCGCAAATCAGCACTAGTAGTGAGAGCTCACAGGTCGATTTATTAGGTCAATTTCTTACCGGAGATAATCGGCCTACATAATCGATACGATGTGGCCCCGGTACAATTGCCTGTATTTGCAAAACGTCCATGAAGCCCAACATATT
>JAKMXJ010022207.1:0-25835 GCA_029339935.1 Anguina tritici
GTGTGAGGGAATGGATATATAAGTTGGATATCAGCCAAATAGCTGCTGAGTGGTAGTTGTGTCTAGCCAATGCTGCACCTACCTCGGTTTGCTGTCCTAGTTTGACAACCAACTACAAGCCTCGCTGGCATGGGCAGGGCTGTTTTTGTTGTTAGGTGAGTGAGTGCAATGGCTCAAAGAAAAGGCAAGCGAAATCCTTGTGCTGAGACCGAAAGCACGTGAGCACATGCATTCACCCTGCCAGTTCCCTCCACTCACCTGATTTTACTTCCATTGTCAATTATTCCTCCTTTCACTTCCCGCTGTTTTAACACATTTTTTTAGAGAAAAAATTAATACTTTTTGTTTTTTAATCTTTTCGCTTACAACCTGCTTGCTAAAATAAAAAATTTTGCTTGTTCAAAGAATTAAAAAAGAGGTGTGTCATGGGTGAGAATCGAATCGAAGAGCCATGTAACACAAGGATCTAAATTGTTATCATTTTAAAATTTTTGCGCGAATTCAAAAATCCCATTTTTGACCACTACTCTGTTATTGCTTTTCTCAAGATATTTCTGGAGTTCTAATTGAAAATTTATACCGGTGGTTTTCTTGGTCCCGCTGGTTTTTACACAAAAATCGGGTTGTTTTACAAAATTTGCTCTTAGAAACACAAAATAGATGCCAAAAAGGCCCAACTATTTAGAAGATAAGACAGTTGTCCATAGCCTTTTTCAAAACTGTTTATATTTTTAAATAAAAATACTCATTTTTGTTAGCACTTTTCCCGGTAGTTGGACTAATGTCATTTCGAAATAGTGATTATCCAACTTGTGGGCATATCTCAGCAGCTATGCATCCTTTAGAAATTATGTTTTCGGGTTTGGATTCCTGAGGAAATTTTGCCTACTGAAGTGCATCACAAAAAATCCTAGCAAAAATGGATAACGAAAATGAATAAAAATATCAAAAGTATTGAAAAAACCATGGCCAAATATCGTTTTACCAACTATTTTACTTACAGTTACCGAAGAAAATCTATTTATTTCAAATTTTACAGTTTTTACGACTATTTTACATATTTCTTTGTTTATTCTCATATATAATGATTTTCTAGTTACACCCTTTGTTACAACTATTTCAAGTTCACAAACATGGGTGAAATATTATTTTTATTATTTCAATTAAGGAAAACCCCCAAACTTCTTATTTCTTCTGAACATCTTTAGTGTTTTAGAAAAAAACATAAAAGAATTTTTTCCCATCCACATCATACTCCTGCTCCCAGTTCAATCACAGTTTCGAGGAAAGTATCCAGCCAACATATTGCTTTTATTATTAATAACTATCTAGATCAAAAAAAACCTCTTTCAGACAGCATCAGCTGGTAGATAGATGAAGAGAATGACTCGTTTTTTAGTCTGCAGTCACCAGCCTGTGTCCACTCACATCCAATACAACCACAAGACAACACTTGTAGAATAAGTAGTGGGGAGTTTCCCTTCACACTTCTAATACTACTACTACTGCTGCTACCGCTCCTAAAAAACCCCACGGTAGACTCTTCCTTGCTATAATATAAGTAAGAGAAAAATTTTCTTGTAGTCTTCTGTTGAATGTAAGACTGCGTGTGTATGTCTGTCTACTGTCTGAACAAATTTAAAATTGTGTGCATAGCTTTCGTAGACGAACCTCCACCTGGAGCTGTAGGCAATTGCCATACAGCTGACTATAGTTTCTGATCTGGAAAAAATATTTATATTTATCTCACAGTTTGTTGCACCAATTAATGGTTAGCTTCAGGTTCAAGGGGGATGCGTTTTTGGCCAGGTGAGCTGGCTAGATGGAAAATGGCTGGAAATCTAGCTAGCTTTTCCTTTCCTTTTGCTTGCTACTTGTCCATACATATGCACACTCAGACGGCAAGGCCGGAAGCAACTGGGAATATTTTCAAGTATGGTTGTTTTAGGAGGATGAGGAGGGCGAAGGATTGAATAGAGAAGATGTGCATGTAATTTTTGAGTCAGCTATAACGGCTAGTAGTCACCAGTCTACCAGCTTACAACTGTAAAGTTGACAGTCAAATGTCAACTTTTACAGTTAATTGTAGTTTACTGTCAACTGTAGGAGTTAACTGTGAACTCATACAATTAATTTTGGGCTAGAAATAACTATAACCTATGACACTCAACCAACTTTAAGCTACTTGAGTCAGATTTAAAGGAGCATGCCACCCACCTTGTAAATCAAGGTGACGACTTTTAAATATTGTCTGTCTTCACTGGAGACTTTACAGGGATAAAGTTCAAATAAGGTGAACTACTCAGATGGCATTCGGACTCTAAGCTACTGTAAGGATATCGGACTGTTATAAAAGCACAACTCCTAGACCACACTGAGACTTATAGAATTGGTTTCAAGAAGGGCTTCTACATCACTTTCTTTTATTCTCCAGTGAAAGCGATTCAATAATGATCCCCAATATTTACAAGGTGAGTGGCATGAAGGAAAGACGATTGGTTAGAAAATTGGATAGGTTATAAGTATTGGTTACAAAACTGGATCGGCTACAAAGTAGGGTTGGTTACAAGTGCCAAAACAGGACAGGAAGGCGTTTTCCTACCCCAATTTCCCCTTCTTGCATACAATTAGGCAGGGCTCTCAAATGTACTTTATTTCAAAAATCAAATCTTTATTCCCAACTGTCCTTTATTTGTCCCTTATTTTGGGGAAGTGACAAACAGTCGCATCTCTGCAAAATTTTGTGAACTATGAACTTATGTACATCATTATGTAAAATTTTCTTCTCCGAGATGACTTGTTATTAACCGTGGTTGTGAAAAGTGTGCTTGAAAGATATTGTTTTATGAGTTGTTATTTCAATTAAATAAATCGAATTATGTTTATGGTTCTAAATGCTTCCTGCTTTCTCTTGCTTCTAAACAATGTGTGTCCTTTATTTTAAAGACTAAGTCGTTATTTTTACCCTTTTTATCCTTTATTCCTTGGGTGACCTGTTGAGAGCCCTGGAATTAGGTCTTAGGCTTAGGCATGGGCCAGCGTACGTTAACCATGAACCAGTGTACGCCCTGTTTTTTACTTTTGTAACCAATCCTACTCTGTAACCAATCCAGTTTTGTAAACAATCCTTCCTCATCCGAGTGGCATTCTCCTTTAAAGCTAAATCAATTAGCTTACAGTTGGTTGAGTTGCCTAGGTTATCGTTAGTTCTAGCCTAAAATTAACTGTATAAGTTCACAGTTAACTCCTACAGTTGACAGTAAACTACAATTAAATGAAAAGTTGACATTTGACTGTCAACTTTACAGTTGAACGCTGGTAGACCGGTGACTACTAGCCCTTATAGTTGACTCGACAATTACATGCACATCTTCTCTATTCAATCCATTGTGCTCCTCATCCTCTTGAAACAACTGAACATACATTCATCCAAACACCAGCTGCTTCAAACCTTTCTGTCTGAGTGTGCATATGCATGTACTAGTAGCAAGCAAAAGAAGAGGAAAAGCTAGCTAGATTTCCAGCCATTTTCCATCTAGCCAGCTCACCTGACCAACAACAAAAACCCTTGTTTCTTCTTCTTATAGCTAACGGTTTCTGTCTGACTAAGAGAAAGAAAGGAAAATATTCATGTGTGTGAGTATATCTCTACTCCTTAAAAACTCTGAAGTAGCAGCTGCACACAGCAGTTGGCAAGCTTCCAAAAAGTAGTGGTATGTTGGCGGGATAGTTATGAACAAACTATGGGCAGACATCTGCATCTGCACAGTCAGAGAAGCAGAGACTTTTGGCGGGAGGAGAAGGCCGCAGCCTACTGCCACATGACACACACACGCACACATTGTCTTGTGACCAATTGCGAAATATCTAGTGGAGGAGAAGAGAAGGGAGAAAAGGCCGCCCCTTTTTGCTGGCGTATCTGAGTGTGTATGTATGTCTGGCTGGGAGGGAGCCAGGCGAGCTGACTGACTCAGCCTCCTCCTCCTCTTTGGGGTCCGCTGCTCAGTCTAATGTCAGTGTGTGTCTGGGGGCAGGGCCGCCATTGCATTTTCTTACTAGAATCGAATGCGGACGGTTTTAGTTGTTGGCTGCTACTGCCGTAGATTTATTCTATTTTATTTCTTCTTGTTGTTGTTGGTAGCGCTGCTGTGGGACAGCCCTGCCCTTTCTTTTTGCTTTCTTATCCACACATTTTATTTCCTTTTCTCCTTATTCGTCTTTTCTCTTATAATTTTATGTATTTTTAATAGTTTTCTTGTTTAATTCTTCCCCTTTTTGTGGTAGGGTTGTTTCCCTTCTTTGTCTTTACTCAGCCAATATTTTATTTTGTTTGGGAATTGATAACTTTCATTCAGTTTCTTTTATTGTGAACATTTTTATCTAAAGTTGAATATTTTATCATTTTGGAACTGTAGACTTGGCTCATTATAGTCGTTTGAAATTAGCTCACAGTTAGCTGTAAATATAATTAACTATATCTACAGTGAACTATATCCACTGTCCACTGGGAATATAGTTAACCGTGAATACAGTTGACTATATATCTAACTATATTTACAGTTATATATAGATAGTATATATATTGGACTGAGTAATAAGTTCCCGTGTTTTTTCTTTGCTATTTTTTCACTTATATGTTTGACGCTTATTAAAATACCATATACCATTTGATGGCGCTTTCGTTGCTCTGTAAAACTATTGCTATCCCTTTTCCGGAAAACTTGGTTGCATTCTAGTTTTAGGCTCTTGAAATGGAATATTTAGGCAGCAAAATCAACATTTTTGAGATCTGCTTTTTTTCTTTTTCCATCGAGGTCGAAATACAACAGAAACAGCCCAATAAATTTGCGTCGTGTATCATAGCTATGCTATAGCTGCGAGGACTGCACAGGATTGATATAAAAAATTTCTTGGGCTGCTTTTGTCACCTTTTGACCTCGATGGAAAGAAAGGAAAGCAGATGTCGAAAATGCTGATTTTTGCCACCTGGATGTTCCATTTCAAGAGCCTGAAGCTAGGGAAAAACAAAGTTTTCCGGAAAAGGAATGACAACAGTTTTGTAGAGAAAGGAAAGCGCTATCGAATGGTATATGGTATTTTAATAAAAGACAAACATATAAGTGAAAAAATAGCAGAGAAAAAAATGTGGGAACTTATTACTCAACCCAATACTTGCTATAACTATATATAGTCAACTGTATTCCATTATATTCAATACACAACAATACAGTTAACTTTAGCTTTATTTAACTATGCTCAAAGCTATGCTCACTAACTATGGCTCGCTAACTATGCTCACTAACTGTAGATATAGTTAATTATATTCACAGTTAACTGTACTAATCACTCACAATTGTTTTAATTCTCATTGTCCACCAATATAGTTAACTCCCTCTCACAGTTTAACATGGCTTGTCATAATCACTGTAGTTTATCGTTGACTGTGAGGAGTGGGAATTGATCGAACCACGGTCATCTTTTGGTGCAGTGCTGTTCAAAAGGCTGCATTGATGTTCAAATGACGGAAAAGCTCAAAAACTTTGGATATGGGGGTAATATTCCCCAATATATCTCAACCTAAGTGTCTGCAGTCAACTGTAATTGTTCATAGTTGACTTAGTCTCACAATTAACTATCTTTGTCAAATTAATCCATTGTGCCCAGAAATTTTTTTGCTAGTTGCCCTTTGAATACAATTTTTATTACTTTTATCATGCACTTTTCTGCATTTAGTCGATTTGGTTTTATTTTTATTTTTTACCCAAACCATTTCTTCTTATTGACTTTCTGCTGATGATTAGCTGGTTGGTTTCCTTCTCATCTTCTCTTTCTCTCTTTCACACTATTAATAATCACATAATCGATTGATAGGCGACCTGACAGCCATCAAAAGTGTAAGTTTAATACTACCACCAAAAATACGAACTCGTCTAAATTATATAATCATTTTTCAGCAGTCATCTACTTTTTTGGTATTTCCGGTTACTTGCGGCGTCTTTAGATCGGTGCTGATTTTTGCTAAAACAATGACTGTTTTGCTGCTGATTGGCTATCTACTGCGGTTTTTGTATATGATTTGCAGTAATCGGAAGACAGATGGAATGTGGTTTTGTTTAGAACGAAAAAATCGAACACTTTTGGTTTTTGGTTCTTTTTGCAGGCGGTTCAAGTTCTGCTTGACGGCTTCTCTACTATTTTATTCCGAAAGTCCAAAACACAACAAATATGTTTATGTTTGATACATCAGCTGCCAACTTTTTCCATATTTTTATTCATATGTTATTTTATGTGTGCATTCAGCTTATTTTTGTGATTTTTTATTGCTCATATATTATTTCTACAGTTGATTCTACGTTTCAATAACGATGTATAGTGAAGCCTCAATTATCCGATACCTTAGACGCCCCGAAAAATTCTGGGGGTATGGCATAAAACTTTAAATTTCTTCGCCATATACACAACCAATAGATTTGACTGCATATAACTATTTATATGGTTAACTGTATCAATAATCAGGGATAGCGTGTAGTTAACTACTTCTACAGTTAACTTTTTGTGGGGATACGTATTTACATATTATCTATAATTACACTATGTAGTTGACTGTATCTACAGTTAACTATATAGTGTAAATATAGCTAACTGTTGCTTACATTAAACTGAGAGCATAGCTAACTTTAGTTGCAAGTTAAATGCAGACAGCAGATCGCTTCTTTTTTTAACCTTTTCTGCAATTAACTTAAATTATTCACAGCTAAATGTCTTTTGATCTTTGAGTTTCACCCTCGCGCTTTTGGTGCATTCATACCATTCTTGTGTGTTTGTATCATTTTTTAATTTTTCTTTTTATATTTCTGCTTGTGAAGCAGACCACCCACCTCCCTCTTTTTTGATTTGCAGACTAATGCGAAACATTAGATTTTTTTAAAGAATATTTTATATTTTTGACTTACCATTCATTCTTCTTACCCCCAGTCTTGATTCCATCTATCTTATGTTTGTGTCGCTTTTTGGCCTAATCAAAGAGTCTTTAGAATGGAATTTTTAAGAATCTGAAAATATTTATACAGTTTATTTATACCGTTTTTGATTTTGCATGGTGTTTTGAGGTGTTTTGTTTAAAAAAGTTCGATTTTACAGTTTGCAAGTACTTAGTTGAGTGTTCTAGTTCATAGTTTAGATTCTCATAGTTAACTAGGTTCACAGTTTGTCCACGGATTGCTGTGTCTACAGTTAACTTTGTTCATAGTTAACTATATCTACAGTTAACCATACCTACAGTTGACTGTGTGTTGTTAATTATATAGGTAATTATATCTAGCATACTTAATTGTATGTATATATCTATTGTTAACTATATGTAACTACCAATTTAGACATAGTTAAATGTAACTACAGTTATCTATATTTATGGCTAACTCTACTATAGTTAACTATCTCTGTAATTAACTACACTCACAGTTAGCTACACTCATAGTTAATTGTTTTCTACAGTCGATCCAATTTATGAAGTTATCAGTGCATGTATTAACAGTTTTTTCTATCTTATCATTTTAACTATACATTATTTTATGCAAATGACATAAGTTTTAACCGCGAATCGTGTAAATTTTCAACGGTCTTTTACAAACTAATACTTTATTAATTATTTTGCAGACTACAACAACCTTTGCATTCACATTGTGTTGTCTAACCTCCTGAAATCGTCTTCTAGAAGGCGGAACTGCTGAGTAATCATCACCACTTCAATCAACCAACTCCGCCCCCAGCTTGTTGACAACTATTTCTACAATTGGATTCAGTTAGCCTTGAGCAAAAACCCGAGAAAGAGTTCAGAACTTTGAACCTACGAAGCAAACTTCTCCCCTCTTTAGCCCACAAGAAATTCATCGTCGGAATCTGGTTGAGCAGAAGAGAGCTCCAGGGCCAGATATTCTTGTTTAATCCCAAAAGTTTGTTGGGATACAGTCAAAACTTGAGTAATCCACCTTTCTAATATTTATTTCGCTTGTGTGTACCCAGAGCTTGCTGTATTTGATAGACCTTGATGCTCAAAAACAAGCTGAGAAAAATGACCATAGGACAGTTAGTTGGGAATGCTGGAGCCCCTGCGGCAGTAAACTGTGTAGCCTCGGAGAGAGATCGACCAGGTAAATTTAAATATATACATATATAAAAAAATCCACAGAAGGACAAGCCTGTTTTTGCCAAAAAATACAAAAAAAATTCTTGTTACTTTCTACCAAACAATACACTACAAATAACTCAGCTGATTACCAATTTCTTAATTTGCGCGTGTGGTAATTTTTGTTAGGAGTGAGGAGAACCCCTAGAATGCAAAGCAGTTCAAATTTTTTAACATAAAGGCCAGCCACCAACTTTCATGCAACTTCTGTTTGATTATTGGATTAAATGCAGAAAGAAAATTGGCAGCAACTCTCATAAAAATTAGGCGAGTTAAGTCAGGTGGTGGTTGTAGGAAAGAATGAAGTTAAATACCACCACTATTACTGTTTTTTCTTTTCTCCTTCTTTTCCTTTTGAGGTCTCACTCGATAATCATAAAGCAAAATCAAAGGGAAAAGTGTCATTTGATTTGAGAAAATAGTTGACTGTAGTAGTAATTAACTGTGAGCTACAGTTAACTATGTTCATAGTTAACTGTAAATATAGTTAAATGTGAGCATACTTGACTGTGAAAATAGTTGTGAACAAAATTAAAAACTGGAAGTCCAGCTAACTGTGCAGATATGTTTGACTGTAAAAACGGGAAGAGAACAATATTTGAGCTCTAAAATAGTTAACTGAAAATACTTATCATATTATCTCTAATTATACGCCAATTATCGCTTTTCGCTCGTCCCAACATGCAGTCATTTTCCTGGGATAGGGGCAATTCAAGCATTTCAATTTATATCTTTGGCCAAATTTACAAGATTCAACACGTTTGAAACATAAAACCATCCCCAATATGGTCCAACCTCAAATAAAATGCTGCTTTAGTATAGATAAAATTAATATAGTTGTGCGTGAGTGGTTTAGTGAATGACATGGGGGATAATTAGAGATAATACGGCACCGTCAACCCTCGATTTAACCACACCCCTGAGGACCGGGGATACCGTTAAATCAAGGTATCTTTAAATCTAGGGTTGACTGTATCTATAAAAATCATTGACTGTGCATTCTCCTTGGCCTCTTTCTCTATGAAACTCTCTTTGAATAAGAGGCAAATAACACTTTCTTTTTTTGAGTCTAACAAGTGATTGTAGGCCAACACGCAAAAAATCAATCAGTCAATTCTGCAGACCTTTCAGCTAGCAAAGTGAATGAGTAAAAAAATCGAGCAGTGAAAGATAAACACAGTCGTGACTGGGCTCCAGCCAGCAAATTATTTTTTATGTGTCTGAGCGGTTCGTTTTTTTCGCATTTTCTCCATCAAACTGTATGTTGGAGTTCTAATTGCTTTGATACCCATTAGCATTTAATGTACTCAACAGTGATGCTAATTACATCACATCATCCTACAAAAATAGGAAAGAATGAATAAAAGTACAAAGAATAAAATTGGACAGACACCGAAGAGGAGCCTAACCTATGGCTTTTTAAAAAAGTAGGTTAACCCTATAACCACTGAGCTATGCGATAACATGTGTCCGCTAGTCTACTAGAGTTGATTTATTCACAATATTGCTTTTTCTTTTGTTTTGTGTTACCATTTATTTGTCAGACAACAAAATTGAAAAATAATTTTGTGAAAACGTCTATACAGGTCTGTCGCTCTCGGTGCTTCTCCCTATATGTTAGCCGAAGACTAGGAGAAGTGCTGCTTTATTTGCACAACTGGCTACTGGCCATATACATATACAGCCGACGTCAATGCCATATATGTGCCTCTATGCTTATACCATTGACCATTTTTCACCACACCATCCTAGGAGTGTATATAGGGGAAAGGGAGTGTGTGCATCAATGACTGCCTTCTGTACAAACTTGGATCAATAGCAAAAAGGGAATAAAAGTGTAACCTCAAGCCCCTTTCTATCTGGTGAGATATCATGAGATACGAACTAAAAAATAGTTGGTAATTTAATTATGTATGTACACAGCTATCATATGCATACTCCAAAATGGTTGACTATGAGAATATTCAAGCTGACTAACAACAAAATTGAAAATAAGTAATTTCAGAAATCACAAATTTTACATTCCCTACTTTTTGGCTTATTCACTAAAAAAAACTTTGGCTGAATCACCTGATTCTTGGTCTCTTAAGAGAAATTTTCACTCAGTGTTGCCTAATGACAAACTAATTGCTTTGTAAATCCCGGAAAAAACCATTTTTATTTCATACAGCTTCTCCCAAAAAAGTTTAAGCTCGTATATTATGTTTTTTTTCAAGAACTCTAATTTGACTTTAAAAACAAAGAAAAATTCGATTTTTTCATGACTATATTTACAGTTAGATATTTAGAATTAACTGTAAACAAAGTCATCTATAAACACAGTTATCTAAATGTATACTTAACTGTATTCATTGTCAACTGTGAATACAGTGAACTATGCTCAAAGTTGAGAATGAATACGATTGACCGTTTAATAGTTAACTATAGCTGTACAATAGTTGCACTGTTGCCTATATATAGTTGCATGTGGGCTCACAATTAGCGATTTTCTAGAGTTGACTGCCCGCACACAGCTTTCTACTAAATTTGACCAAAAGTTATCTGGGGGAGCAGGATATTTTTAAGCACTTTCTATATAGCATTTAAAACAGTAGTATGACTCACCAAACAAACTATTGTTGTGATTTAAATTGATTTGTGATGACTCTAAACCTTGTCAAATCAAAAATAACACTTGTTTATCGTCATTTTAAGCACCTAAAAAGCAATGACTCAATTTTACTTGGGGTATACCCCAATAGCGACCACAAAAAAGTACTTTGATTATGTTTTGCCGAAGAAAACTGATCTTTAGCAATAATCTAAGTCAGCTAATCCAAGCAATAATCTAAGCTTGTCAAGTCCTCTATTATTATTATCACCTATAAACAAAAGTAATCGGAGAAAAGGGCAAAATAATGGTGTTAACTAATTAGACTGATACCAATTTCAGCCTATGATCCCTACTTCTTCAAGCGCACCTACAAACTCGGCCCGGAAATAGGTCGTGGCGGCTTTGGAGTTGTGTACTCCGGTTTCCGGATTGAGGATCGCCAGACTGTAGCCATCAAGTATGTGGCTAGACGAAATGTCACTGAATGGTCCTTGGTCAGTTTATTTCATTTTTTAGTTCAATCCATAACAAAACTGATTTCAGCTCAAAAACAAAGAAGTTCCGCTGGAAATTGCTTTGCTGGAGCAGTGTCGAAGTTAGTTTCAAAATATTAAACAAACTTCTTCCAAGTGAAATTATACGAATAAAAATTTGCAGTGTGCCCTGGAGTGATTCGTCTCATGGACTGGTATGAGCGTCCCGACGGTTTCCTGGTAAGTTGTCATTTTAAGAGGGCTATTAGTGAGCTGCCGGAGAATAGCCTCGATAGCTCAGTTACAGCGGTTAGAGCATCGGTGCTAGTGGGAGAAGGTCGCAGGTTGAATTCCTGCTCGGGGAAATGTTTTCCTTGGCTTTTACTTCGTGGAGACTGATTTCTTTAAATTAATTGTAATTAAGATTGTCATGGAGAGACCCTCACCCTATTGTGACCTGTTTGACTATATCAGCGATAGAGGGGCCTTAGATGAAGTCATCACTAGGCGAGTTGCTATTCATTTTGGAAAATTGCAACCAATGTTTGTATGTTTCAGATGTTTCTTCAAACAAATATGTGAAACTGCAATAGCCTGTGCCAAAGAGAGAGTGGTCCACCGAGACATCAAAGATGAGAACATAATCATCGACATGCGAACCGGAGAAATCCGACTCATCGACTTTGGCTCCGGAGCTTTCCTGAAAGACACTGAATACACCGACTTTGAAGGTGGGTTTTTTACTATGTCTGATACTTTTAATTGTAACAAAGCTAAAAAACTGAAAAGTCTAGATTTTTTTTTTGCAATTAATCTTTCTATTGTGTCGAAAATGAGTGGGATAGAATTGAGAGGATGGATGGTTATTTTGGAAGTTTCTATCAAAGAAACTTAATCTTTTCCTTCTCCCAAAACCTGCTATTTTGTCAGAGATGAGGTGTTATTTATTGGTATCACTAGAAATCAAATCAATTTTGGCTAGTCCCTGCTTAATTAACTACTTCCAACCAGAAGCTGTAGAGATTGCTCTCAACAGTGAAATTACCGAGATCCAAACTCCGGTCAAGGATTGACCACAGCCAAGTAGATTTCAGAGAAGGAAAGTGTTAGTTGTCAGGGCAGAACAACTAACAAAGAGTGTGTCCTTTGATAGGTGTGGTGGAAGCAGAGCAATTGAAAGCCTTTATACAAGAGCTGTAAGTAATTCAATTTGTTTGTGAAGACAACTGTGAGATCAGTCAACTGTAAAAACAGTTGACTGTGAGCATAGTCAGCTATAAAGGATATTTATATTTAAGCAGATTTAACTGTGCATATAGTCAACTTTAGATATAGTTAGCTATATTCACAGTTAATTATTTCTACAGTGAAATGTTGAGCTGCTGAACTTTTCTGCGCCCAAAATAACTCTTTTTTGTCTGTGTTGATCCAGAAAGGTTTGCGAATGAGACAGCTGCTCTTGAGCTCTTACTTGTTCCCTTCAGTTTTGCCCAAACCAACTCTTATTAATTGCTTTCGCTCAAACAGAGCTGTATCCATCAACTGGTGATCAATTTCCTATGTGAGTGGGTATCCACAAACTTCTTGCTGTTTCCGCTTTTAACACTCTTGATTGTCTGAGGGACAAAAAATTGACTCACTATTTTCTTTTAAACACCCACACTGTTGAGCAAAAATAGTTAAACATGTATTTGAACGAAAAAAATAAGCTTCTTTGGAAAAAATTTCAAGAATCTATGCTCAACTATTTAAACAAATGCTGTTGGTTCAATTCGGCCTTTGCTCCTTGAGAAAGCTTAAAAAAAATTTTTTCCTGGAATGATCAAAACGGAAAGATAAGCCAAATTTCCTTGTCAGACCGATAATAATTCTTTCTAAATTCGAAATTTGAAAGTAGACTGTTTTATCTACTTTGCCCTAAAATTGTCTACCTCTTGTTACTTAAAGACTAAAAAGAAGCGAGTAGGTTAGTTTCACCACTTTTTTGTCTCTTTTCTTCATAAAAAGCGGTTTTTTGTTGAAATCATAAAAATCGAACAACTAAACACACACACGACAATTTTTATTTTTCTTCTTTAAAAAGGAGCATATTTTTTCCTTTTAACCAGAAGAATTTCTTATTTGTCGGAGAATTAATAAATAATAACACTGAAATAAGTTCTTTGCATATGCAAGCATGTTTTTGCAAGCCAAACAAGAAAAAAACACATAATGGAAGTGCTTACTAGCAAAACATCTTTTTCGTTCATTTTATATATTTTTTCAATAGTGCACAAGGAAAAATACTCTGGCAATGGCCTGTAGTTAACTGTAGCAGTAGTCAGTTATTAAAATAGTTAACTGTGAGGTTAGTTAACTATAATCACAGTTGACTGTAAGACTGTTTGCCTTGTTGACTATATAAAACAGTCAACTTTGAATATGGTTGAATTGTAAACACGGTTAATTGTAGTTATAGTTAAATCGGCAAACAGTCAACTTTGAGTGTGACAATAGTGTAAAAAATTTCTCTTCTCTCTGCATGAAGCCTTTTGTTTGTTGTATTTTATCAATTCTAAAAAATCCTTTAAGGAAGTTTTGAAGTTTTCTGTATTTTTAACGATTTATTAATCCTTTTTTCATCTTTCCCCCCCTTTTCAAGGTCAAGCCTATATGGGTTGGAGAAAATGAGATAGAAAATATTTATTACAAAAATTAATTATTATTACAAAGGATCGAGCGGAGGAAGGAGAGAAGAATCTGCTACCACCGCTGATCTACGGGAAATGAAAATGAAAGAGGGCAAGCACCGCTGAATAGATTTGCACAAAGATTCGAGAGACCCATTAATCCTAGTGGTGTGAGCAAGCAAACGCCCCAAAATTCCTTTCTATCCGCACAAATACATGAATGAAAATAATGGTAGTAATATACCAATATTTAATCGGGCGCTATCAACAATATCCCTTTCCCTATTTGTATTATTTTACACTCTGCAGAAACAAAATGTTGTGGAGGGCGCGTCGTAAATCTGATAGAATAATGAAATATTTATATTGGTATTCAATAAGACTTTCACACTTCGTGGAGGTTTTTTACATACACAATACCAGCCAAACCATCTCAAAAAGGAATCTCTTCCTGCCTTTATAAGTTATGAATATGAAAATAGAAAAAGCTTAGAAACATAGTACTGTTCTTTTTTGTTGATTTCTGGTGTGCGTGATCAGTGCCAGCCTGGTGCCAAATCCCTCAAACACATTCGTTGAGTGAAATTTTTGTGTAGCAGAGAAAAAGAGAGGCTCTCTAATGCTCACCTAGGTTAACTTAAGAAGAAGATAAATGAATAGTAGTGGAGGGGAAAGGTTAAGGGGCGAGAATGAATCAAAGGGACTGGCTAGCAGTATGGGTGACTGCAAGAGAGGCAGAGATGATCTGTCTTTGGTGCCAAGCAGCACCCTGGTACTCCTTCTATCCATCTCTGCTCTTTTTGTTGCCAAATTTACAATGGCGCGCTCAACAACAAAACTGCTGCTGCCCTCATATCTTTGGTACGATTATATGACAAAAGGGAAGGGTAAATGAGAGAACAACTTAAAGCGTGTGGGAGGAAAGTGGTACGCAAAGATGGACAGAAAAACAGAACACAGCACAGCTGCGATTACTGCTCCTGTGCTCTTGCCGCTGATTTTGTTCTTGATGCGCAAAATATTGGCAATATAGCTCTGTAAACAGTAGGAATGGTTAACTGTGGCCACAAAACTATGAATACAGTTTATTGTAAAAATAGTCAACTAGTTTTACACTAAACTACGGATATAGTTTACTGTGAATATGGTTGACTATATCGATAGTCAAATGTAAAAATAGTCAAATAGATTCACAACCACCTATTTTTATAGTTGAAAATGTTGTGGTTAACTATGAATACAATTAATTAGCAATAAAGTTGACTATTGAAAATGAAGTTAAATACAGTTAACTGTAGGAAAAATTTACTGTAAAAATACGTGACTACATAGTAAACCACCAAAAAGCGCAGTAAAAGCGAGTATTTACCTATTTTTTGCAAATTTTGCATTCTCTGCAGGTTTTTGTGGATGATTTCTGGATGATTTATCTGAGTAATTCCACATTACTCTTTCTGAATAAACAGCTATAGAATTGACGCGGCAATCCAATCAAAATATGTAATAAATTCCGAAAAGAAAACGTAGGTACACGTTTCTTTAAGAACCCTTGCCGGCTATCCCAAAAAGGAGGAAAATGGATGTGATTCATGGGATTGGAATTAGTTTAGCCCTCAGCGTCTTAGCTCTATTCACAGAAAGCAACTGGGCGAACGGGAACGGGAAAGAAATGGGGTGAAAAGAAGGTCACCCTGTTTTGCGCTAAAATCAAACTTTTTGGACAAAGAATAATGATTGTTTTTGCATCATCAGAAGGTGTTTACAACGCATTTAGGAAAGTAAAAAAATGACTGTGAGAAACACTAATTTAACCAGCCAAAAAAGTGATAGCACAAAAAGTATTTTCATTTGTGTGGACTTCACTCTTTTCGTTGTTTTTCGTCTTAATTTGGTAGCGACTGTTTGGTAGTGACTCATATTTTGTTGATTGTTTTCTAGACTTGTTCTGTTTTCTTTGACGAAAAAATGGAAAAAATGAAGAAACTTTATATTGAATTAGTAAATTGTGAAAATATTGATTATGAATACCATAATTACTATACTTGCAGCTAACTGTAGATATAGTTAACTATATATACAGTTAACTGCCGGTATCCTCAACTGTATTCACAATTAACTGTAAATTTAGTTAGCTGCAGTTGACTGTAAAATATCAATACTCCTTCCTTTTAATATATTTTTATTTAAATCAATTGTTGGCTTTACTTTCCCATCACTTTTTGCGCGAAAACCCTCAAAAACCGCTTTTGGATATTTTTCATTTTGGATTGACAGCTAAGAATTGTTTGCTTTTCTGTCTCATAAAAAACACCTGAGAAAAAAATTAAAGAAAATGACAACTAAAATAATGATAAAATAGTTTTCATGGATGATGAGTTTGTAGAAGTAGGCCAAAACAAGGGAAATAATTCATATCACTTTAAATGACGCGTCTTTTTTTATTTCCTGTATTAATAAAACTATACAAAAGTAGAATACGTGAAACTTTTTGTAATAATTCTTTGCTCTTTTTACAAATCGGAGTTATAAGGGAAATGTTTTTAAAATATGGTGAAGTGTTTTCGCAGTTTATTAGGTTCACAGTTAACTGGGATCATAGTTAACCATTGGTACAGTTAACTATGAATACAGTCAGCTGTGCTTATGGTTATTTATCAACAAAAAAATTTGCTAATCTCTATTTTCTTAATTATGCAACAAAATACAGTTGTTCCAAAGTTTTGGTGTTGGTGAACTCCTTTGTGCTCCGACCATCAATAAAGCGGCATTCTTTTTTATTGCTATAGGAGCATCCTCAAAATGTGTTCTCCAATTGAGCCTTGTGTTCTGGTAAAGACTTTGATTTAGCGTACTTCTCCCTTTGTCCTCTCTTTCCTACTCAAAAATTGACCTGGACTCTTTATACATATATACACATCAGAGGGCATTAGTATTAATAGTATTTTTCCCGCCAAATGTAGATGCACATAGGCTCTTTTGGCAGGCACACAATTTGACCTAAGTATTCTCTTTATTCAAACTGGGAGAGAAGAACGCCGACGGCCAGGAATAATGTGTATGAATATTCCATTCCTTTATACTATTTATATACAGACTCTTTTGTGCGCAACCATTCAAATAATGAGTCAATTGCAAGGAAAAGAGGATGTGATGCGATGTGACATACACACACAAGGGCAACAACTTACACATGGCGTCCATTCTGCTTGGCTTCTGTCCAAATAATCTAGGGAGCAGACGGATCACCACGAGGTCAAATCCAAAAACATATCCTTTTATGCAGGACAATTTTTTGCTCCTTATCCTTTACCCCTTTTTGTTTGAAGATCTAATCTGCTGAGGAAAGACAAGCCAACCTGCTGCTTTGAAAAGGAAGAAAAGTGAGTTGGAGAGATCATCAGGTCAGTCACAGCTGAGCTAGTGAAGTAGTAGTGTAGATAGATTTACAGCTGATTGGAAGGAGAATCAATGAATGGCCTTGTGTATACTTGAGGGGTCTTTCGTCTTATCTTTATAGGTCATCTACTGCTTTTGTTAAAAATATGGCCAGCAAACGTCCTACAATTTAGAAAGAGTAAAAAAAGCCAAAGAAAACTATATTTGCAGTTAACTATATTTATAGTTACCTAGGATCTCGGTTAATGTACAGTTTACCATATTCACGGTCTGCTATTCATAATATTCCCAGCCGACCATACTTACATAAAAAGAGCTTCAGCCAGATGGGATTCAAACGAGAAATTGGCAATAAAGCGATAAACCAACTCCCCGGACAACAAAATCACTGTTGCTGTTATCTTTTTTCACTATATAGTTAAAATCTAACTATTTTGCAGTACCAAACCCACTGATTACAGCAAAAATTACTATTTTTATGTATTCACACGGTGTGAATTGCGAAATAATGTGGGAACAGGGTCACACCATATCTACCTCTATTCTTTGAAAGACAATGCTTACTTACGACTTGGTTCTATGCCAATCGCATTGCTTGGATACAGGCCAACCAAAGGTGTCTAGGGAAAATATGTGCTCTGTTCTCCTCGTTGTTGAGCAAGAGGTTTCTTTCAAAAGAGCCAAAGAGGAAGGAGGCCATTCATTTCCCAGATTAAATGGCGGGAAAATTTAGGTTCTGAGGTGGAGTGGAGGGATGTAGAACAATTGATTGGATTCCAACCTAGTTTAGAAAGGCAGATGAGGGCACCAAAAGGGTGGGTAATCTCTGGGGGGTCATTTCAACAACAAATTTGAGCCAGAAGGCTTTTGCAAGGAGAAGTAGAATTAAATTTAAAAATAATTATTCCAAAAGGTTCTTTACGCTATCCATGGTGTCTTCCAAAGTCCAAATTGAAATTGGTCTGGAAAATGGTTGCCCTTTACTCTACTCTGCAAATAGAATAAATTTTTGACTCATTTGAATAATGTTTAGGGTTTTCTCTTCCGTGGATATTCTCGGTAATTGGGTTTTGGCCCACACATATTGGGCAGGGTATTAATTTTGGGAATTTATTTTAGAAATTAACAAAATTCTGCCTGCTATAACTTGTCATTTTCTGAATTCATGCCTTTGTAAAAAATATGATAAAAATGGGCAAACCTTAAAATATTCAAAGAAAAGAGGTTGAGTCACTTCTCAAATTACTCAAATGTCAATTACGATCCTCTTACTTAGTCGCTCCTGATCTAGATTGGCTTACAACCACCGAGCACGAGTTTGGCCTTTCTTTTAGGTTTGTTTACTTTGGCTGACTTCCAACTCTTTAAATGTCTCTTAGAAAAGAGATTAATACTGCTTAGAGAAACCAGATAAAAGACTTGGCTGGGGAATGGGAGTAGGTAAGCCCTGCTGTGAAATCGATCTCCCTGCTGCTTAGGCCAACAATGCATCTTTTTACCATAGGAATCCGGTTCTGAGGGTAGGGGGTGGGGATATGTATTGAAGAGGGAGGATAACACATGATTTTTTGACACCTTTTTGAAGTCATTCACACATACACATGTAATAGCCTATAGTTATTTGTGATTTAGGTAGACATAGGCACGAGATGTGCAATGGTCGGTTGGAAGAGGAATGGTGATGACAGTGCTGATTTTCAGCTTTGTTTGTATTCATCCTTCTAATATTGTGGAATTACACCCCGCTGGGTCATTTATAACGAAAAGGGGAAGAAAAAAGAAAAAAAGTGGTGGTATAAACAATAAATGATGGCTGATAAATGTCATAGGATAGGTTATGGTTGGGAAAATGTGGACATATACAAGAAGACATAAGTGTGCACTACAGCGGTTTACAATCAACAGAAAATAGTTAACTGGGACGGGGATTAACTGTAAATGAATTACTTAAAAAATAGTAAGCCACAGTTAACTGTGAATATAGTCAACTAGCAGGCTATTAACTGTAAATAAGTATAAATACAGTTATTGGTTAATTGAAGACATAGTTAACTGAGAGCCATAATTAACTGTAGATACAGTTAACTGCAATAGACACCTCCCTCTAATAAGCACCCCCTTCGACTTTGAGTTTTCTTATCTCAGAGCAGGAAATTTTATTTCGCGGTGTCCTTTCTTGCCTTTTGTTAACTCGCACGAGCTCTACCAAGAATTGAGTACCCAAAAATCTCGAGATTCACCCAAAATTTTCCCGATTTTGTAGGGATTGAAAAATAAACTCCGGGCCTCTATTAATGAAAATACGGTACTTAGCTATAAATGAAAACAACTATTGGAATGGTTGACTGTAAAAAGTGTAATTATGACAAGGCTTAACTGTAAACAACTGTACACCTAGTAAATTCATACAGTTGCACTTAGTCCACTGTAGATTTATTGTCGTTCTCTCTTGTCGTTATTATTCTTGGCTCAATTACACAAATTATCGGGTGACACAAACACCAGTCTCCCTACTCATCCAAACAACAAATAGGATTAGAAGGTGGAAGGAGTTGTTTAGGAGATGTTTACTGGCTCAACTCGGTATCTTTTCCTACATTCCTTTCAATCCCACAGTTGTGCAGTAATGCTACTCGAGCAATAAAATTGGCATCATCAGCAGCTTCTGACAAATATAAAACAAAGGGTAAACATAAAATGCCGACATAAATTTTCTCATTTACAATTTCCACCTATTGTCTTGCTCTTGCATTTCTATGGGCCAACCATCCCAATAGAAAAAAAACACAAAAGAAAAATCAGACCAAATCGGAACCTGAATTCTAGAGTTGAATTGTTTTTGTGTGTGTTTTACAGTTAAATAACTAATTGAAATCACGCTCGTTTTTGTTATACCTTATCATCACCTTCTCTCAGAAATTGTTTTTATCATCATCAACTGGCAACGTGGCTGAAATAAGACCAAAAAGAATGTTCCCACCACTTTTTATCTTCTTTTCTTACTGCTTTTTTCGACGAAACAAATGAATTTGTTTTGATTTCAGCCAGCACATGCGACCTATTTTATTTCTTTTGGCTCAGCTAGGGGAAAATATAATATAAAAAATCGGTTTGTGTGGGAATTAGGGTTTTCTAGATACTCCCGAAAATGATCGATTGTAAATATAGTCAACCATGAAAATGGTTAACTGTAGACATAGTTAACCTGGAATATTGCCAACTGTATTCATAGTTAACTATGCTCACAGTCAACTGTAGAGCATAGTTGACTTTATTTTTAATTAACTGTAAAATTGATTGTGTTTATCTATATAAAATCCTCCGATTTTGTCTTTTTAACCATAAAATTGTATTTCAAAATATATTTGGTTGCAAAAAATTGTTTCGAAACACTCAAAGAGTACTGATATTTCGCAATATTTGCTTCTTTTGTCTATTGTAATTTAAAGGGGTGAATTAGTGGAGATACAAGACTAACACAAGACACTCTCCCCCTTTATCCTTCCTCTTCCACTCGAAAATTGAATAGACGAAAAAGTCAGTCAGGTGGTGGACGAGGATACAAGTTGGAAATAAGCCAAGTTTATCCTGCTCTTGGGGTGCACCACCTTCTTTTTGTTGTTTGAATAGCAGGAGCAGTGAGTTGTCTTCATTTGTTCATTCACTAACTACAGGCGCGTGTCTCCACGGCTGTCTATATTCTCTCTATTGTTTGAGCAGGTGTGAGGGGGTAACAAGAAGAAAATCACCTCATAAGTAGTAGCAGCCAGTCTATTCAACATGCAAAGAGCAAGAAAATGGGGGAGGGGGTGTTTTCTGAGAAGAAATGTGCACTTAAAGGGGTGTTTAAATGTACATAAAAGCCAGAAAAACATAAAAATTAGCCAAAGAAGCAGAGCTCAAGAGGGATATATGACGTATCGCGAACCCTTAGACCGCTAGACCATCAATGCACGTCATTTAGATTCTCTAACTTCATTATTATTCTTTATAAATCCTGCTGCCTCCACTTTATATGAGAGAACCCGACTCAATGGCTCATCTGGTTAGCGGACGGAAGCAGGCAATAGCAGACAAGAAAAGGAAAATTAGCATTTAACTCAACCTCTTCTAAAAATAAAACAAAAAGAAGGGAGGTAGATATGGACAAGCAAGAGGGTGTCTATTTTCCACCCTCGAGTCACAAGTTGTTTTTGGTGGAGTAGTTTCTATTTTTTTTGTTCTGCCCTAGGTTTTCTGTGTCATATGGAGGGAAAATAGAAAGCGAGCAGCAGGAAATTCACTTTCTGGATTATATTTCATTTTTGGAGCGAGACTTTTTGAATGCCAAAGTCTGGAGAAATGACTTAACTACAATCTCCAAAATTTTGCAGTAAAAAGTAGAAGAGTGGTCCAGTAAACAGACTATAGCTTTTTTGTTCTATAGTTTTCATAGCGTCACTTTTTGCCCCTTTCTGTACTTTTCAACAGTATGTCTGGTCTATGCATAAGCATTGACTATAATCTTTTCCTGTTAGTTCTGAATGAATCATACCGCTGACTATTCTTTTTCTTTGTCGTATTGGAGTGGAAATGATTAACATTTGGGTAAACTTAGCTGCTTTTTGTTGTGTAAAATAGATTATGCAGAAAGGGGTGCTAAAAAGCCATTTTTGAAGCATAATTGAGCTGTCTGGGAGTAGTGATAGTGACAATGACAATAAGAAACAATAAAGGCAGCCATTTCGGATGAGACTCGAACCAAAGATTATCACCAGACTTGATCACAGAGCTGACACCTAAACATTAAACTAAAGAGACACTAGTGTGCGGGAATGGTTTTTCCTATGATATATATATGGAAAAAGGTTACCCAAGACAATAAAAACCAAGAAACGAGAAAACTGCATCCAAAATCATTCTAAAAATGAATTTTTCAGGCACCAGAGTATATTCTCCTCCAGGTAGCTAATTTCAAATATTCAAAATATTTTATGTTTGCTAGTGCTTTTTGTTTTTGATAAAAGATTTGAAAAAGTGGTTCCGCTATATTTTCAAAAAAAATTTAGAGTGGATTATTAACTCCCGATACGACGGACTAAAAGCCACAGTTTGGTCACTGGGGATCCTTCTCTACGACATGATTGCCGGAGATATTCCATTCCATCGAGACTACGAGATCTGTGGTGGAGCTATTCGCTGGAGACGAGAAGTCCCTGCTGGTAGGTTTTTGTTGTTTGTTGAACCTTTAAAAGACATGATAACCAATTTATTTTTATTTCAGAATGCCAAGATTTGATAATGCGCTGTCTAGAAGTGGACCCCGATCGTCGCTACACTTTGGAAGAGATTTTGCAGCACCCTTGGATGACCATGGGTGAAGTCCGAGCACTCACAGCCGATGAGCTGAAGCTGAAGAAAGGGGGACCTCCTACTGCTTCCATTGATGCTTCTGCACATCAAGACACCAAAGAACAGCAGAAAGTTGTGGGTGATCAACAAACGGAGTTCTATCACCTACAACAACAAGCCCATTCCGAAAAAGTTGGTTCCACCGCCCCCAAATCCAAGTTGAATGGCAGTCAGTCGGCCAGAGATGCCCCCTTCAAAAAGCATTCCATGGTGACTAAACCAGTAGTAAGCACGGTGAAGGAGACTGTAGCAGCTAGTCCAGTAGCCGAACCAGTCAACAATCGATGGCGAGAGGAAAGAGTGTTAAACTATGACGAAAGCAGTGACGACTATAGCCAAAGAGAGCCCTACAACAGCAACACATCCACTCAGGCGGAGGACCAGCTAAGCCAGGGCATGGACCATTGCGATGGATTAAGTGAACCCAGCACTCAAACCCACGAAGATGTCATCTTCGCCAAACCAGCGCCCAAAATGAGCACCTCAACCTCGGCTTATGACCCTCTGCTATCCTCCATCTCACCCCCTTCATCATCCTTCTGGGCCACCTTGTTCGGCGGCGGGGCTATAAGCAGACCAAGCCCCACTACTCAGGCCCACCAGCATACCTGCAAAGCGCCCAATTCCACCAGCAATCAGCAGCACAGAAGCTTCTTCTATCAGTACAATGGCTATAGTTGTGCTTGTGGATGTGGATGTTCAGGCAATGGGCATAGGGAATTGGTGAATGGATGTGGAAGTGACCAGAGCCTGCCCTCGGCTGTGCTCTTTGAAGGTGGGATTCATTAAAATTTTTTTGAGATGAGTGTTTTTTCTTGACAAAAAATGACCTTTTATCTCAATGTTACCTCAAAATTTTCAGGCGCACCCACAATAGCTCTCGCCCATCCCGGCACCTCATTAGAAGAATCCGCCGAGGAAGTTTTTCGCAACACCATTCCACAACCAAAGCAGCTCCAACATGACTCTTGTCTCACCTCCAAGAATCCTTCTGCCAATGATGGTATGATTTTATTTTGATGAAAGCAGTAAAATATTTTTTTCTTATGATATCAGACTCAAACATTTTCAGAACAAGATGCTTCCAACCCCGTGCTCGCCTCCCTGCCCACTTTCTGCAACCACAATGCGGTGCGCAAAGGCAGCTCCGCCTCTATTATTGGAGCTCGACGGCATCACCACCACCCGAACTGCCAGTGCAACCAGCAAGATCAGGGGGAAACCCCTTCCACAAGCACCATCAACAGACCCAGCTCTTCCTCAGCCATTACTGAGTCAAACAACCATCAGAAACAGCCGGTGCATCCATCATCGGGACTATCCAAATCGGGGGGAGCCAATAGCAATTGCTGCTCTGGTTCTGGAGCGCCTTCATCGGGTCATCACTATCACCATTTGAACGGTCGCAATGGATACAGAAACCTGCACCACCACCGATACGCACAATCTGCAACTGCACAGGGAAGCTCTGCAACAGCAGCTGCTACGGCAAATGTGAAGAAAACTGCGGACTCGGGATTTTCTTCAGGATCTTCTGGATATGTGGGCATAGCTGGATCACCGCCTGGAGGCAGCTTTATGCTCGGAAGCTTTTAAGCTTTTTATATTGCTCTTGTGTATTTGGCTGGCGAATGGCCAAGTTTTGAAAATCCCGATGATCTGTTGTAAAATTGCAAATCTGCATCCTGAATTCACCGATTTATGTGCCGGGGAATGTGAGGAATCACTCAAAATTCCTACAGTTAACTGTGAATATAGTTAACTAAATCTACAGTTAACTATGTTGACGGTTAACTGTATTCACAGTTAACTGTGAGCATAGTTAACTATATATGTGAAAAATCACTCAAACCCCAAATCTTTCTTTTTTATTCCACTTTCTGTCTCCGGCTCTGTGGTCCATTTATTTTTATTTTCAAGTAGATAAAACTAAAACATTTTCGCTTCATTTTCTCTTTGAAATAAGTTTTATAAGCTAATAATATACCCTTCAAACAAATACCTTCTCGTTGCTGTGTTGGACAAGCAGTCTCTCAAGATCATCAAACTTTCTCCTCCTCAATAAGTCTTTATTTACCTGTTGCTTGTATGAGTCTCTCTAAAATGGTAATTTGTCCCTGTAATACATTAATTACATACCAGGACAAAGAACACAGCACACCGTGAATGAGCTTTCTTCTTTCTTCCTCTCTTCTCTATTTCCAATACCACCACCACCACTGCGTGTTCTCTGTTTGAAAAAGCTACTAATTTGATGCTGTTTTTGTACATATATTTTTGTGCCGGCTTTATCTGCATTTGAATTTGCCCTAGAAAAAATCTTCTTTAGTGGGTTTAAGCTTTTCAAAAAAAATTCAGCAAATTCTTTAAAAAGCTAAGCGCCTAAAAAAGCTGCACAACACAAACAAAAAATATTAGATTTGAGGGATCAAGGTAGTTTTTGGGTTCATAGTTAACTGTAGTTCTACAGTTAACTATATCCACACTTAACTGTGAACATAGTTAATTATCTCTACAGTTAATTATTCTTAAAAAATTTAATAGTTAAGCTATTTGAGAAAAAAAAAAAGCTTATGGGACCAAGTCCGTTTTTTCTGTTCAGGGCAAATGACTTACGCATATGTAGCCAAAATGTGTGAATAAATTTTTCTATATATATATATATTTCAATTCATTTCATATTTTATTATATACATATGATAAAGTAAAGTATTATCTTGATTATAACTATTTTAGTTCTTCAATATTACCCCCTATTATTGTACATAATTGATCTTAGTTTGTATTTTTTCACACCACATAGTTCTGAGTTGGTTGCTCAAATAGAGAAAAGAAATTATTGTATATAACTGAAGACTCTCTATTTTCTTATTTATTGACTGTATTTAATCAGTAATTTCTGGTTCTCATAAACCCCCAGCAAAATTGTTTGTAAATAACTCGATTTTGCATCTAGATTGATAAATTGAACCAGCCTTATTTCGCAGAAATGAAAACAATTTTTGTGATTGTTTTTGTAATAGTTACCCCCCTTTGTTGTTAAAATATTCTATTATTTATTTTTTGTAAGCTAAAAAAAATTATCTGTAAAATAACCCCTATATTCGGTTTTGTATAGTAGACTTTCG
>JAKMXJ010022217.1:0-10728 GCA_029339935.1 Anguina tritici
AGTGTCCTCGAGTGATTGGTCTCTCAGGTATGTTTGTGTGCGCATCTCAACCCAAGCCCCGCAGGAGGCGCGGGGGCTTGATGGTTGAGATGCACGCGCAAGCATATCTTAGAGATTAATCCGAGCAACATTATTGATTAAAAAGATGCATTCGGCAGCTCCTTCTGCTATCGTCCGGCTAAGGGAACGGGTGAATTGATTTTGCACCAATTCAAAAAATTTTTTGACCAGTTTTTGATTTTTTGCCTTGGTTCCGCAAGGCAAACCGAATTTTTAGACACCAAAGTGTTTCCGTACCTATTCAGGGTCGAGAATCATGATTATGAGGACGATTGGCTCTTGTATCAACAAAAATTTTGCGCCAGCGGGGGGGTAGGGGGTGGATTCGAGAGTCTTACCAAATTTTGTTATTGCTTTACTGAAATTATCAGTCTTTTTTCACGTATAGGCATAAACAATGAAATGTCATTCCGACAAACCCAGCATTTTCGACATTATTTGCTTACAACCGTGCTGCTAAGGCTGCTGATGCAGCTAGGGAGATTTTTTCAGAGAGATGCGAGAGATAGTCTTGGCGCTGCTGTTCATTTTTTCTGTCAGCTCCCTAGTAGTTTGATAGCCACTCTCCTTTAAAAGTGCATTCAGGCGCTCTTCTCCACGTTCAGATGGTCGGCCAGAGCGAAGCGCATCATTAAGCTTAAAACCGTCGCTTTTGAGTTTGAGAAGCCAAGTTTGAACAGCTCTTTCTGGCATGGCAGCTTCCCCGTAAACTACACAAATTTTTCTAGCTACATCCAGTAGTCTTAACACCACGATTGAAAGCAAATAATTTCGAAAATGCTGATTTTTTTTCACTTGACACTTCTTTCTTGATGCCTACACGTGAACAAAAATTGATCATCCCAGAAAATCAATAACAAGGTTTTTTAGAGTAAAGAATGGAATTTCCATCGACATATAAAAAATATTACATATGTGCATAATAAATGGCGGAAAAGTTACTTTACTAAAAACCACCGTGGCTTCTATTACAACCCAATACCAAAGTAATGGCCCTATTCCTTAAGTCGGGGCTTTTTTTGTCTTGGTCGCTCCCCCTTTTTTTATTTATTTTTTGTGTAACTCCACCCCATTGCATCGTACTCGATTGGTTCAGAAGTTCAATAAGTTTCTTTGCTGGCATTTTGCTGAAAGCAAAAAATAAGTAAAGAAAAAACAAAAAGGGGACTAAAGCAAAAAACCCTGCGACTTAAAGAATAGGGCCAAAGTGGCATTATAAAACCAAAGTGGCATTAATTAATTATAAGAACACACATTCTACTCACCAAAAAATATTTATTAAAATAAATTATGATGAAGAAATTGCTGCGAAAATGGTGTAGTGCCAGGAAACAAAATTCAGACGCTACTTCATCCATTCCAATCTCTTGAGAGGAAGCACGATCCTGCCATAGAATCTTCAAATTTCTAACATTTATCTAGCTATAACCTTCTTAAAGCGCCACTGCCGTTGACAGCAGTGAGAATTTTTGAATTGGCGGGGGCAGCTTTTTTACTCCAAACATATTGGAAAATTTTTTAAAATTATTTTTCATTTGAATTTAAAATTTAGATTTCATGTATTATTTGATGCAAATCTTTATCCGAAAGTGAGAAGTTGTAGAGCCACGGAAGTGGACTGCCTCGTCCAAACTTGCAGTGCCGAGCAACGTTGGTCTCCACTAGTTGATGGTTCAAAATTTTGAAAAAAATTTAAAATAGCTATAAATTGAAAAGAAAAAATATTTCAAATATTTTCGGAGTAATTAAACTGTGCCCTTTGAATCCAAAAATACTAAATTCTCATTGCTGTCAACGGCAATGGTCCTTTAACAAGATACTTTTTAAAAGTTATCTTTCAATAAAAATAGCTATTTAGGGGCAATACTAATACTGACTAAAGTTAATAACATCAATCAGGTGCAAAGCAAAATATAAAAAGTTGATATTGAGTAGCTGTATAATAAAAAAGAAATTCACAAAAAAGGAATTAGAAATTGATTTAAATTGGCAAAATGTATAGTTCGCAGAAGTGTTACAGCGATACTCGCTTTAGCAGTGAAAAAATTATCTGAGAAATGTTATCTCTTGATTTAGTGACCATTCGATTTAAAAATCGTTTTAGTCGGCCCCCAAAGTGATCTTTAAATCGAGCGTGGACTGTATTAGTAAAAATTCAAATTGTCAAAACGCCGAATTGGGGAAAGGCAAATCATAACTGGTATGACTGGCAAAAAATCTTTTTGAGTTCGATTCTTTTCGCAAAAAATATTTGTCTTCTAAGTAAACTTGAATTATTGTTCCTATAAAACTAGCAAATCTGGTTATAAGTTTCTTCTTGATTCCCACTCTGTCTTTTTTTTTCGTTTTCAGCCGTTTTTTGTATTGTTTTACCTTTATATGTAATGATTGGTGCCCAATCAAGACACAGTTTTTTGAACACAGTTTATAGAAACCAAAACAGTGGTCTGCCATTCCCCTACCCGGGAACCGGCCAGTTAGCAATGAATTTTTTCAAAAGTTTTTGTATTTCTATGTAAAAATGCCAATTTTATTCTGAGGGTCCCCAGTAGGCAAAATGTCCTCAGGAATCCTTAAAAGTAAAATTCCAAAAAGGTGCTTAGTCGCGGAGATATTACCCAAAGCTGCATGGCTGTCTTTTCAAAAGGACAGTAGTCCAACTTTAGGTCATATCTCAGCAACCAAGGATTTTTTTTTAATTCTGCTATGAGATTCGGATTCCCGAGGACATTTTACCAATCGAGGCCCCTAAGAAAAAATCCTACTAAAAATAAGTATTTTTAAATAGAACTACAAAAAATTCTGAATAAAAACCATTGCTAGCTGGCCCTACACCCAACTTGTTGGAGCAATATCGAGAAAACTCTAAATATACATAATAAAGCTGCATTTCACCACTTTCAGACCATCTTTAGAAAGCTCTTATATTAGTATAAAAACAATTTCTGCAACATCGAAAAAATAAAAAATTAATTTTCATTAAGTGGACATTCACACTCAACCAATTTGACATCCACTTGTTTTCTAATTTACCTCCAAACAGAGATAAAAACTCTAAATCATATGTATATCATGCAAGACAACACAAAAACTAACTGAGTAGAAAATAATTTATGTGGGTGGTTAAACCACCGTGGTTTTAGGAGATGAATTTAAAAAATTAAAAATTGAGGGCAAATTCACCTGGGAGCAAATTTGTCGATGGCGAATTCACCAATTCTAATAATGATAGCATTAAATATACGCCGATTTTGTCAATTAAAATAGAGCTCTAACGTGAAAAAGCGTTAACAAAGTAAAAGCGCACTTATTACGATTTTTGGAAAAAAGCCAACAACAAAAAATAGTTTTCAGACAGGACATCTAAAAATATCTTTGTGTAATGTCAACTTTCCAGATAATTTGCACTGGTTATAGTCTTTGGGGGGTGGTTATAACTCAGCAGAGTCAAGAATGCTTTCTAGCCAACGTAATAACCCCTTTTGAAAGTGCGTCACTTCAATGTTAATTCGGCTGGCTAAGAAACTTGACGAAACTTCAACAACCGACACCACCACCCGATCTACTCTTAAAGGGGGAAGAAAACCTCATATACGCATCACTAAGTGGAAATTTGAGGTCGCAGCTCGGAATTCTTCTGGGTGCACACATTTATTTTTAGCTCAAACTTTTCGCCAGTGACTTCTAGGGCTAAAATGTGTCGGGGAATCAATTGGAATCCTTTCCTGGACTGGTTTATTTGTCAAAAATCGAGTAGACCTTGCAAAAATAGGCTAAAAAGCTACAAGAATTTTTTGCGGGTTTACTAATAGGGGACCAAAGTCTTGACGTAAAGGTGACTGGGCGGATCAGAAATGCGACGAGATTAGGCAAAAATCGAGTAAAACCTGGTCTCTGCTATTTTTAGTCTCAAAATGTTTTACAGATCTAAAATTTTGAGCCCTCCTTGGCGGGGTTTACTCGACTTTTGCCTAAGATCAAAAAACTTCTTAGCCCACTAATCGATTTTTCGCCTAAACTTTGCCCCCTTTAGTAAACCCCGTAAAAATATTCCTGGGCTCTTGATCCTTAAACGAAGGGTAAAACTCCTTTTTTTGAAAAATTAACCAGTCTAAGAAATGATTCCAATCAATTCCTCGACACATTTTAGCCCTAGAAGTCACTGGCAAAAAGTTTGAGCTAAAAATAAATGTGTGCACCCAGAAGAATTCCGACCTACGACCGCAAATTTCCACTAGGCGATGTGTATATGAAGTTTCGGAGCTAGTCGAGCTGCACACACTGCTGCTGCACTTGCGAAAAGAAAGGTTATATGTGAGCAGTCTAATGCTCCGCCTAGCTAGCTGCACTGTACCGGTGGTGAGCGGATGTGAGGATGACATTCAACCACAGGAGAAGGGCCACCAACAAGTTTTTGTAAAGCAGTCCACTAATTTAGGCAAACAACGTGGGTTGAAATGAGTCGAAGAAGTTTTGAAATTGTGGTTATTAATTGCACATGAAAATGCTTTTTCTTTTAAGTTTCTGTTAAAAGGATCAATAAATATGTTGGAAGGGGCACGCTCGTAGTTTAAATGTCCTTTAATTTGCTATTCTTATTAATTATGTCAAAAAATATTACACACATTTCCTCTGAAAAATCAAGTAAATTGGAAATTTTAATTTAAGGTTGCAACTGAAATGCTTTGTCAAATCTGTTAAATTCAGCGCCTAATTTAATTTTCAGATGCACCCAAGGAGGAGCAGTTGGAAAGGTGGTTGGCCTTAGGAGATGTGGGCCAGCTGGAGCAAATTGTTTTAGACGGGGTAATTTTGATGGGTGCAAAAGTTTTCCAAAATCAATCATAAATTTGGCAGAGATCTCACATGCTTATAGACAAAAGCTCAATGAACTTGGCGACAGTGGTAAACATTTCTTTGGTTTAGAATATTTTATTTCAAAACCACATTTAGGAGTTTTTGGAAGGCGTTCCCCAGTATCAGGTAGGCGTTTAGAAGAGGTAATCGCTATAGCCCTAAATCGAAATGGTCATTTTTGAATGTGTTTTGAGTGGCCTCATTTTTTAAACTTTTTGTATGATTATTCTAATTCTGACATTTTCGTTCTAATTTACGCTCCTTGATTGGTCGGAAATGAGACAAAAATTTACAAAAACACATCAAAAATGCTGCTTTGGCAACCATGTGAAAATTCTGGACTAAGATTGTAGAAGGAAAAACATCTAAACAAATGAGAAAGTTGGTTAATAAAATAGATATTACCGATGGTTTTAGAGTTTAGTGCCATTTTCGACCAATGATCAATTTTTTTGAAAGTTTCTCTTTGGCGGAAAATTTTTGCTGTTTAGATCCGACTTACTTTAGTTAGGACCCGCTATGCTATTTTGGCTATAACTTTTTTTCCAAACGCTTACATTTTCAGGTCTAAGTACTTATTAGATACATTGCTTTCTAATAAAGACATATGCTCTTGTCAATGTCGTAAAAATTTGAGGAAAAGAAAGAAGAATCCCTACAGGTATGCCATTTCTAATCTGTCATCTGTTCCATCAAAAGATTCCGCAGACAATGCCCTTTCTTTTAAGCATAAAAGTCAAGAAAACGACTCACAAGAAAAAATTTCACAGCCAAAAATCTAAATTTAGTACAGATTAGGAATGGAATGCCTGTAGGGATTCTTCTTTCTTGTCCTCAATTTTTTACGACATTGACAAGAGCATATGTCTTCATTAGAAAGAAATTTATCTAACAAGTAATTAGAGCTTAAAATATAAGCGTTTGGAAAAAAATTATAGCCAAAATAGCATAGCAGGTCCTAACTGAGCTAGGTCGGATCTAAGCAGTAAAAATTTTCCGTCAAAAAGAAACCTTTGAAAAAATCGATTAGTATGGAAATGACCCGCATAAAATTCTGAGCAAGATGCTTACTTTATTACAAAGACCCGTTCTAGTGTTAAAAATGGCGTAATGGCCTGGAAACGGGGATAACTTAGTCGCCCAGCGGCCTACCCCCGTCCAAGCAATTTTCAAATTGACAATTGAACTTAAACCTAATCTCGACTGCAGTCTTTATTGTAGACTTTAATTGTATTTAGGCTAAAATAGATGCAATCCATAAAGCAGTTGAAGAAGGGGATGTGCGGCGAGTCAAGTCCCTAATAGACCGACCACCTCTGTCCACTGCCAGAGACAGGAATGGCATGACTCCACTCCACAAAGCCCTGCTTTATGGTTATCTTATTCAAACTTATTATTTATTTAACAAAGAACTTTTATTTTAGGACAGACAAACACTGTCAGATATCTATTAGCAAAATATCCAGAATGTGTAAGGGATTAAAAGGGGTGTCATTTACTTTGGGCCTGAATTTTCTGGAAATGCAGGTTTCCCACATCGAGAAATCGATGTGAGGTGTGGCGGTGACACATTTTTGGAATTATTTTTAGCCGCTTTGTACCTATGGCGCATTTTTCTGCGAAACATTTTTCAAGCTCCTTCCTTGTGAAATGTGGTCCATGGTTTGAGCCGTCTAATGAGCCCAAGAACACTCAGCTCCAGATTGGGATTCCCAACAAGGAAGTCAGAAGAGGAATCCAAGCCGAAATTCAAGTTCACCAACAAAATTTGATATTTCGTTATCTTTCTTGCATCTCTGCATGCTTTTGGATAAAATTGAGCAGAGAAACGGACCAACTAGACTAAAAATTCCCGAGGAAGCGATTAGAAATATTTCCTGTATAATGTTCACGCGATAAATCGTTGTTTTTCAAACTGAAATTTAAAAGAACCACAAACAAATGGGTTCCAGATTAAATTTTGATGTCTGTTTAGTCTATTTGCCACTCACTTTTACTCAAAAAACAGGCGAGATGCAAGGAAGGGAACAAAAAGTAGAATTTCATTGGTGAATTTGAACTTCACATCGAATTGCTATTTGGGTTTGCTTGGGTTTGTTGGACAGCACAGAGCATGCGCTACATTCCATAGCGAACGACCTTGAGGAAAAATTTGGGAAAAACTGCGCGATAACTACAAAAGAGTTCCAAAAATGTGTCATTTCCGCAGCATATCATCAATTTTTTGTGTGTGAAACATATATATCCAGATAAGTTAATTTTCGAAATGAATGGCATCTTCCCCCTCAAACGGATGTATCTTAACGAATATTAATTTTCTGTCTGTTTAGGTTAACTGCGCTGATCATGCAGGTATTTTTCGGCCTCACCCAGACTGTCATATAAAAGGAGTCGCCTAAAAAACTTTAAAACGTTTTCAAGCTGACAGTTTATAATTTGTTTTTTAGCTATTAGTACTGGCGTTAGGTAAAAATAGGTGACATTGTGTTTTGGTGGATTAATTCAAATCACTTCGAGAGATCTTAATACAGTCGACTCTCGATATAGTGACCACTCTCGGAAAGAGCCCGATCGGTCACTATATCGAGAATAATATCGAGTGGTCACTATATCGAGAGTGGACTGTACCTGAATTGGCTAGTGTTGGCACTTTGGGGTACCGGTGGGAAATTGGGCCGAATTTTACAAAATAAACCTGATTGGGATTCCGTTGGGCTAAAAATACCGGAATCTGGAAGGAAACCAGACTTTGCTACAAAAGTGGCAAAACTAGGTATTATTCAAACAAAATCACGAATCAAGCATCAATATCAATAGGTAAAGTAAACAATTTCGAGTGTCTTGTTCAAGAAGATAAGTTCAGCGCTGAATGCATCATGTGAGTTTCGTCTTTAGTGAAAAGAGTCTCTGGCTCGGCTGAAGAGGTGCTCACTGACGACTGAAGTAAATGGAGCAGAAGGGAATTGACGAGAAGCTTTTGAAAGAATTGGGAAGTGAATCACATTCTTTTGCAAGCAGACTAAGTACAGTTCTCTCGGCGTTGTCCTAAAATTAACAATAAATCTTTTGATTCGGAACATCTTCATATTTACATCCTTCTGAATTTCACGTAGTCGATCTTTGTCCAGATTGGATGAAGCGAAGTTGCGAGTGCAATAATTAAGGATCACCTCCAAAAAAACCTGACATTTGTTAGGCATTTTTCAACTTCAATTAAGACGTATACTTGACGGCTACTTGAGATCGTTGATTTCATAGCGAGATTCAGCTTATGGGCTCTGCAATCCGCATGCTGAAACTCTCCTTCGAAAGCCTTCTTCATGTTTGCCGAACCATCTCGAAGTGAAACCTTATATCTAAAAGAAATACAGAATTTTTTAAAAAATCTGCTGAGAAACAACCCTTTCATTCTTGAGCTCATATTCCTGGAGAATTTGTTTGATTGCTGCAAATAGTCTTGTCTCCAGTATGGCTGCCAAGAGATTTACGAATTGAAAGCACGCATTTCACTCCTTTCCATTCGCTGTTGATTCCATGTGCAGTGAGACAAAATAAGGCTAGTTTAATTACAAAATTTAAATTGCAATATCAGATAAAAGAGTAAACAGACCGGATTCCGGTCGGTTGCCAGCACTACAATTGGCTATCTTTTGAGTGAGAATATATTTGGAGCTATTTTAATTCAACCCACCCAAAAGATAGGGTAAGCCACAGCCATATAGAGATGCGTTTTCTGCCTTTTCCGATGTCGTAAGTCAATAATGCAGTTGGATTTCACTGAACAACAAATAATTTTTTTGAAATCTTGAGCCTAAGAACCAACATAATACCCTTCCATTATGCAGCGACTGAAAAAACACGGTTCCAAAAACTAACAAACGTCCAGTCACCACAATTTTTAAAAACACCAACTTTCTATAGTCCACCATGCATTAACTTTTTAAAAATGAACGATCTTGTTCAGGCAGAACAGCATTGCACTATGCTGCCGCAGATCCTAATGGTGAACACATGATAAAAGTGCTGCAGAAATCTGGTGGCGATGCCTTCATTGAAGACAAGGTTTACTCTGCTGATTTTGAGTAAAAAGAGGTGTACCGTTTGCATTGTAGCTTGGGCACACTCCCTTTTACTATCGCACTCATGGAAAGAGACTCAACATACGCACTTTGAAGGATAATGCTATCATCAACCAGCTGATCTCTGGCCACTTGAACAGACCCCTTTTGCAAGGTTAACGGTCTTGGTTTCTATTAAAAGCACCTTAAAAAGAGGCCAACTTTTCTATTATGTAGTACCAAATTTTTTGTCTTTGATCTTGACATATCAATCTACTGTTATGATTTTTTTGTTACTTTTGACTTCTAAAAGGCTGTTTTTTACAATGGATGCATTTTTCCAGAATTTAGTGCTGAGTCTGAACAAAATGCCTCCATCGTAACAATCCGCCTTTGCCGTGTTAAGTGTGGCGATGTATAGTTTATAAAAAATATTTTGCAGATTTGGAAGAAGATATTTCTGACTGGATTCATACAGGTATTTTATTACGCTAGTGTCTCTTTGTTTAGACACATTGTCACAAATGAGCTTAAACTGCGAACTTTAACGTCTTTAGGGAATATTGGGAAACTGGAAGAGCTGGTTTTAAACGGATACGCTGACCTGTAAGTGTTTAGCACAATTATTGTCTGATAATCCAATTTTTTATTGCAGGTTGCTTGGACGGACACATCAAGGTTGGTTACTGTTAAAATAAATTCCTTATAGATTAATGTCAACTCAAGCAACTTTTAGTGGATGATGCAGATGCGATTGACTTCTTAGAAGTGCTACCACAATATCAGGTTTACTCTTGGTGCATTCACGTTTCCTCAAAAATGAAACGTTTTTCATTTTTGGGAATCGTTTCCTAAATTTTAAGCTTTTTTAATAGCTAATTCTTTGAGCACACATGTCTGATGTTCTCTACAGTAATAATTGGCCCAGATTGATGAAACGATACAACAAATCTACGATAGACAATACAATCCCAGATTCACGACACGACAACAGCAGTCAATATATTTGTCGTGTTAGCGCAAAGGTCGATTCAAACATAACCCATAGGCATAACAATTAGACGTTAGAGCACGGAGGAGGGGACTGAAAAAGAACAAAATCGAGGTGCTCTGAATGTTATGAAAAACTTTGAATGAAGAATGAAACGAGTGAACCCAAAACGACATACTTTCTAAATGAAGCCTTTGGCAGATTCAAGTTATCAAAGCTGCACTTGGCGATCAACTGGAAATAGTGGCTCATCAGTTCTCATGCTTAACCATTGTCCAGGCTCCAGCTTGATATAACTTCTTCCCAATTGACCCCAAAGTATGCAGCACAGATTTCTTCCAAAGAGTCGCCTGTCTCATAACAGGTTTCAAGCAAAAGATTAACCATCAAACTACAACTAAAAACAAGTAAGCATACCCCTGAAACATCGATAGCGACTTCATCAACTTCCACTCCTCCATCTTCCTCGTGCCCTCTTTTTCCTAAAAGTCCATTAAAAAAGCAAAGTTTTAGAATCTAAAGAAAATTCATACCAGTCCGAGAATTGTAAATAGCTGACGAAAAGTTTTTGGTTAGGTCTCAAAAATTCCGTCCATTTGCATTCTACAGCTAGCAAAAGACCCCCGTCGGTGCTAAGAATGACAATACCAGCGCTTCAGTCTGAGGCAAAAAAGCTAACTAAAAATAACATTTTTGAGATATAACAGCAGCTTGAGTTGATGACTGAAGGCGAATGCTGTTGATTTGAACTGAATACTGGGG
>JAKMXJ010022339.1:0-11608 GCA_029339935.1 Anguina tritici
TAGCCTTTGAAACTCGGGTTTTTGATAACTAGGATGCTTTTTTGATGCGTTTTTCGTGCTCCTGAGGCGAAATTAGGTCATGAAAAGGTGTTTTAGAATGATTCCTAAAAGTTGGTTTTGGGGGTGGGGGGTGGGGGAGGTACTACACCTCACTAGCGTCCAAAATTGTAAAATATAATTTGCTTGTTCTGTCAACTAGACACAGAAACGAGTTTCTTGTCTGGTACCTGTCCCGCTCAGTCCAAATTGGAATTTAAAACATCATCTTGGCACCCGGTCAGTTCCCAAAACCCCGGCCCAATTTTTGCTCGATCCCAGTAGGGGCTAAAAAGCAAATAAATGCTAATCTTTCGTTATATATTTGTGTTCTTTAAGTTTTAGACCATTTTGAGCATGTTAAAACGTGTAATAGCTCATTAGAAAGCTGGGAAACTTTCCTGTCAAACAAATTTTAGTTTGTAGAAAAAACATTTCAAAAAGATGGGAACCGTATTAAAATAATTTTTTGATTGCCTATAAACACTACTGTCCACTGCCATTGTAATGGCACACTTTCTTGTGATTTCTTCAGAAATAAATGTAAACCGACCACTCCTCCATGCCTGTCACACAAATTGACGATGGAAGACTGTGTGCAGCCAGCCACTTGAGCACTGTACACACAGTCGGGCGAAGCACTGGACTGGCGAGCATATGTTCCGTTCTCCGAGTCCATAAATTGCACTAATGGAAAGCTGAAAAATTACAAAAACTTCAAAGTTTGGTGGTTATCTAGCAAAGTTTTGTGCTTCTCAGCATGCATACAAAAATTATGTTAAAACGTGTTTCTTAAAGGGCCCTGTCACTGGTTATGGGTAAATCAAGAGTCGGCTAATTAAGAGTCATAGATTTCAAAGCAATACAATGGGTGCAATAGTACGGGTAGATGTTGATCGCTTTGCTCGCAGAGACAGCATAATGCTTCGTTTTTAAATGCAACAAGGATATCAATAGGATTTCTCAATGCCTCGAATCGAATATTCGAGAACATTCGACTTGATTCGCTATTTAATATTCAAAATTCTTGAGTACAAAGTGAAAATTCGGCCGATTTCAAAGAGTCATTTTTTTTGCCTGGCTCGACCTTGACAAACTGTCTTTACATTCTACTCCTCTTAAGCGGCTATTTGGTATATAATGTCAAAAACATAATTTTCCCTTGGTCCCCCTGTGGTTTCGGCCCTAATCTGATAATCGAGCTGAATAGGACCCAAACCACAGGGGGACCAAGGGAAAATTATGTTTTTAATATTATATACCAAATAAAATCGTTGCTTAAGAGGAGTAGAATGCAAAAAAGCGTTTGTCGAATTGGTTATGGCTTTTGAAATCAGGCGAATTTCTTGCGCCACCCTCTATTGAAGACGATCAAATATTTGATATTAAACAATTCCTATCCTATCCATTGCAATCAGGGGGCATTGTACTGTCTTTGCGAGCAAAGCAATCAATATCCACCCGTACTATTGCACCCATTGTATTGCTTTGAAATATATGACTGTTAATTAATTAGCCGACTCTCAACTTACCCATAACCCCTGTCACTTCCTATCCATGGCAATTTGAAACGTTTGAATTCGTGCGAGACCACCATAATTTGCGGAAAATCGAACTTTGGGATAGTTTTCAGTTTAAAAACCTCCGACTAGCCAAGAACCAACATTGCTTGACATCGCCAGTTCAGACGACCTAGCTCACTTTAATCGCATCAAAAGTTTCAATGGGGAAGTCAGATTTCATGTCGGATACTGTATGAAACTTAGATATTCTAATACAAATATTGCAAATAACTCAGAATTTTAGACGCTCAAAATAAGGAAGTGTGCGCTTATTAGAAGAAATACAGTATGCCATCTCTTGTTTTCAAAACATGTACATTTTTGTGGGAAAATTGTCTGATGGGTCTCATGGGTTCCCAAAGATTTGAGATTCAAAACTAATCCAACTCCTCAGATATTTTTCGCACAACAATTCATATGTTTTTAAAACAGGAGGTGGTTTACCCCAAACCCAACCCCCTATAAAATGAAATTAGAGAATTGTCTAAACTGCAATATTACCGACTTACCCCTGCAATAATAACCATCGACTCCTTGTGAAGTGGACTTTAAGCTGGGGCTGTGAACCCTCCTTGTCGTTGTGGTCAGCCTTGAGGCGGATAGTGCACTGCCTGCCGCACTCGCCCGCCAGGCCAAACAACCCACTGGAGTGCGACCTGCGATTCCTGAACGAAAGAGCTGCAGCAGGGCTTCGCCTTTGTTGACTCCCATGGAACTCATGAGCATTCAATATCCACAGCACATTCCCCTCTCCAATTATCGTAGAAGTCAGGTCTAAATTATCAGAATTAGTTTTGGAAAATTTTTCCTATCCTATATTTCTTGAGGACACACCAGTTTTTCTGCCTAGACATGCTTTCTGGCGAAGATTTTTAATGCACAGTTTGCAAGAATTCTCTCTATAATTTTCAAGCAATTTTCCTACATTTTGTGGGTTCTTTTTGCCTTCTTCTCCTTTTTTAAATGAAAAAACAACAATGGGGTCAAGGAAAAAGACGGCCTTGTACGTCCATGTGAAATTATAAGTTTTCATATTTTTAAAGTGAGTTTAAAACCCCTTTTAAACTTTGGCTGAACTTCCTTTTATGCAGTTCGGCTAAAATCGAGTTTTATCGATCGTTTTAGCTTTTGAAACGTAAAAGTACGTGTTTTTAGGGCGCGGTAGGAAAATTTTTATTTTTTTTGTAAATATCCTTTAATTCTAATTTTTTCCCTTTTCGGTAGACCAACCCTCGTTAGGCTCATACCAAGGGTAGGCCGACCCCCGTTAGGTATGATTTGATAAGATCTTGGTGGAAAAAAACATTATTTTATACGTTTACGCTCTAAAACAACCAAAAAAGTTTTCTTTTAAAAAATATTCAGTTTGTAATTTTTCCTGACTTTCTCTTCAAATCCTTGTAACTCGGACTGTAGTTGGCTCGTGGCCCGACTGTATTACTTATAGGAGCTAGAAGTCTTTTCAGCTGGCTCATGTGGATACTTCGGCATTAAAGAATAGGCTAGAATTAGTCATGCACATGATATTTTTAGGGGACAGGATGACACCAGGGCCAACGTTTTGACGAAAAGACCATTGGGTAGCTCAGAAATGCCTTGAGGTTAGGTGAAAACCCCGCCAAAACAGGGTCAAAAGCCCCGGAAGATTGTAGACCCGTAAAATTTTTTGGTCAAGACCAACTGGAATCTGGTTTTACTCTGTTTTTGCCTAACCTCGAGGCATTTCTGAGCTGCCTAATGCCTTCTTCGTCAAAACTTTGTTACCCCTTTAGTAAACCACGTAAAAATATTTTCACGAGGCTTTTGACCACGTTTTAGTTAGGCTTACTCGATTTTCGGAGGTTCTAACCCTTGGAAAGTTTACGAGCCTTAATTTTCCGCAAATTCTAGTGGTCCCACGCGATTTCAAACGTTTGAGATTACCATGGATAGAAAGTGACAGGGTCCTTTTAAATGAAATTATTGCAAGCTTTTGCTGTATCATTTTCATGCTAGACTTTAATAGAGCTCACACTTTAAACATGCTTCACCACTTTTTACATATTTTGCTCCTTTTCCCAATCAAGTCTCATTGCCTTTGAAAACAAGTTTTTGATGTCAAAGAGGTGAAATGTGTCAATTGTTGCGGTTTATTTGATCTATTTGGCAGCAGCACCGGACACGCATGTCACCGATTGATTGGACCAGTTATAACTACTTGTTTACTACCTCATAGAATTGATCGCATAGAGTTGTGTGTCTATCTACGTATGAATATATTTTTACATATATCGTCAATACATACATTGTTGCCCCAGCTTGTTTACCCTTTATCCACGCACCCACCACAGCCAAACAAGCAATTCTTGATTCAAAGACCAATCAACTATTTTTTGCCCTTTTGCTCTTCCTTCTCTTGTTGCTGGTTTGTGAACTATGGAAATTCCACATCGAAATAATCATTTCCATCGAGCTCTATGTAAAAAGGCCAGAAAGAAGAGGGTAGATGAGCGGAAAATAGCAGACGTAGTCTACAAAAAGAGCAGTAGGTATTTTTTGAGCTATGTAAACAAAGTATCCTTTTTGCTGACCCACTTATCTTCTTAGTTTTTAGCAACATTTTCTGCTAATAAACACCGAGTTTTCCAGCTACAGGTTAGATAAAAAAAACTCTGTTAATTTTTCCTCTTTAGAGACTTTAAGTCGGAGTGCGGCCGTGTTAGTTTATCTTGCGCTCTATATTTAGTTATTTTTTAGAAAATGACGTAAGCAACGAAGCAAGAATGGTCTTCCACGAAGAGCTGTCTGATTATCTCCAAAGAATGGTCGTCTGCATTAAGGATGAAAAACATTATCGAATAATTCTATTCTATTGTTTTACATGTTGTTTATATCAAGCTATATTAAATAAAATATCCTGTGAAAGAGCGTAATGCGTGAGGTTGACAATTTGTCTGAATACTAGGCCAAAGCCCAATTCTGTTTTTTTGGATTTTACCGGTGCGGAAAGCTTATATCATATATTTTTAATAGAACTTTTTTTCAAATATATCTTTACCTATTTATCAGAAAAGTTTTGCACCAGAATACACATAAGGTTTTCTTTTCTGAATCAGTGAAAAGGATAGTTGGATAATTTCCAATTTGGAGTAGGTGATAATTGCAGGGTGTTGACAAGCAAGGGTGATCTATGTGGAGGAAGTCCATGTGCTGCAGCAGTATACCCAATCCTACTCTATTAAAACCGGTTGTTACGTTGCCTTTTTGCACAAACAATTGTTTCAAAATTCAATGTTCAATAAAGATACTGCAAGAGATGTATGTTCCAAGTGGAATTCGAACCTGCAATTTTGTACAGGAAAGTAGAGGCAAATTTTTAGACAAGTGGAAAAAATCAGATCTGCAGCAAGTGAAGAGCTCGAGCTGTCTGTTTAAACAAAATGGCTGAGATACTACAATATGCTAGTCGCGCTTCATGAGAAAAAACACCGAGCTATTTTGCGACAAGAATTGGTCGGTGTTAGATCTTCAAGCCATTGTCAAATTCAGCTGCGTCAAAGCCTGTGTGGATGTGTTAAAGCCGATAGCTGAAATGGTGATAGACTTGCAGGTAACTTTGTATCAAAATTAATCTTTCCATGAGTATATTTGCGTTATATGCAGAAAAGGAGTCTAGCTCAAATAGAATTTATAATCAAATAAGACAGTATAGGTTGTTGAAAAGAGCAAAAGTTAAAAATTAAAAAATGCCTTAAAAGCTTTAGATTTTTCCAGTCCATTCCAACAGACTCAGTTAATTTCAAAATTATTTTCATAATTATCGGAGCCACCAACCTGAGGGCCTCCTTGGTTGTGGTGATGTTGTGGAGGAGCCTAGTGACCAAACTATCCATGCTGTTATACACCCACCCAATAATAGTAGTATTGCAAAACATGCAAGCAGGGGGTAGAGGTACTGTTGCCATGACCTGTCATCCTTGTGACTAGCAAGGCAGGACAACCTGCTGCTTCTGCTGCTGGCTGTCTTCCAAAAGAATTTGCTGTACTTTTTACCGTCGTGACGCTGCTGTTGGTTGTCGCCCTGGCACAACTTGTCACGCTCTCCTGCAGCTGATCGTGTGTGTTGATAGTGATGGTTATTGCGTCTGAACTGTGTTGTTGTGGTGCCGGCAGCCCATGAAGTGCTCGCACCCTCTTCATCTTCCATACTATTTTTTGCTGAAAAATAATTTAGTAAGAAAACTCAACTTTGGGAGATCAACTGTATCGGTTCACAGTTGTTAGCAAGTTGCACAGTTAACTGCATTACAGTCAACCCTCGATTATTGTTTAATCCGACCTTAATTCCTTTAATACCTTAGACTTCCCGAAAAATTTAGGCGAGTATACAAAGTATTTAGATGAATTCGTGATTATGCCAAACCCTCGACAATTCGACACCTATGGGTGTCAGATAATTGAGGGTTGAATATATTGCCCATAGCTGGCTATGAATTTTGGAAGCTAGTCTGATTTAACAAAATTTAAGCTTAAGCAAAAGTTTCGAAAAAAAACTAAAGATTTAAAAAACATAGATAAAATTTGCACAAAATTATAATTTGGACTTGAAAAATCAATGCTGGTGGCTGAGAGGACAAAGGGCAAGAGCATCAGCAGCCGGGAAAAAATGCTTGAAGGAAAAGAGCAATAAAGGGGATCGGTCTGGGAATTTAAATAAAATCAATTCGCCCCAACAATATGTGCCCCTCCCTCGTCTGGTTGGCAGCAGCAGGCGAAGACAATGCGGGAAGTAGCAACACAAAAAATTAGTCATTTTGATGAGCCGCACTTCGGTCTTTCAAGCAGCTCAAACGAACAAAATTTTAGTTGATCATATGGTTAATCCGTACAACTGTGAATACTTGTATGTACCCTATTTCCTCTAATAACTTTATATGCTCCAATAAGTCCATACCTCTGACTTTGGTGATGCACCTATCGAAGCAGATTTTGGCTCAAATGGACTTAACCACTTACCCCCAAGTTATTTTTCCTGTTTTTATATTTTGATGTGAAGAAAGGTATTTTTGACTAATTTGTAAGGGATACAGAGCTCTACTGGAAGGAGAAGGGAAAATTTTAGGGCCACCTACGATAGAGGGCCAGCTGGCAAAAACAAAAGATGTTGAACATAGTTTTGCACATGGAAAATAGTTTTTCTAAGGTATGTTTGTGTGCGAATCTCAACCCCAACTCCTCAAGAGCCCCGCCCCCATATAATCTTGGGAGAGTTTATAATCCAGTAGATCCCAAAATTTTTTGCCTCCTGTTTAATGCGTTTTCTTAGCTCGCAAGGACCGTACCAATTCCACTTTTCAATTTTGGTTGATCGCCCAAAATCTCAATTTCGGCCTAAAATTTTTGCGATTTTGGGAGGGATAAAAAATAACTGCACATGTGGAGCTGGTAGAGGAAATAGATTAGTGAACTAAATGTGCTTTACAGCTAATTGTAGAGATTGTAGAGATTTTATTGTAGAGATTTTACAGTCAACTAAGTATATTATTTCCATACTTATTTGTATGACTTCAACCAACTTCAACTTTATGATCCCCACAATTTACCAAAACAATGTTCCAATCAGCTAGAAAATGTCCTACCGACTATAGGCTTAGGAGCTTTTTGAGCACCACCACCAACAGCATCATCATGCAATTTGCCTCAAACCAGTCAATTGAAAATATTAATAGAGGCGGAGAATATTGGGGGTAGTAGCAGTAGCAAAAAGTAGTAATAGTAGTAGTTCTCCTTTTGAAAAGATCAATTGGGATAGTAGTAATAGTACTAGGGCTTTCCTCCTCCTTGAAAGACTCTGACTGCACCAACCAAAAACAGTTTAATACAATCTAGAAGAAGCAGATCAGTTTTACAGCAAAAAGAGCCACACTTCCAGCGCAGACAAATTAATTTAAGCGAATAACAAAGGAGGAAAAAAGTGAATCACTTGGGTTTAAGAGGTGGAGGAACTGGGGTGAGACAGAGATACCCCACAACAATATTCAACAAAGAGGGTCTCTCCACTGCCGGTGGTGGGGGTTCTCGGTAATTAATTGGGTGGGTAGACTGACTAGAGCAAACAACCGATCTCGCCGCATCGTCAGCTAAAACACCCGCTGTGGATGAGTAGGGGAAAGAAAGGTTAAGTTGAAGTCCATCTTCCTTTATTTCGTATGCAAATACAGCCTGCTGTTGTCAATATACAGGTATCTGAGAACCTTTTTTTGGTGCGGAAAGAGGAATCAAAAAAGCTAGAGGGCACTTGTGTGCTCCTGTGTCGCAGAGGTAAGTTCTCAGGTAAAACGATAAAATAGTATCCCTCACGTTGGGCTCTCGTTGTTCACAGTTTTTCAAATAAATGTTCACTTTGGCTTTGCGCCAAATTGAAAGGTTTTTTATTTGTTCGGGAAACTCGAGTGCCTGGTTTGAAATGGCTTCTAGTTTCCGAAATTGTATCTTTTAAAAAATTCATCCGATTGTTCTGGAAGAGGACTGTCTGAGGTTTCTTCTGGTACCAAGCATGCTTTGGGGAAAACCCTTGTTTCGGAACTATAGTTCTTGGATTTTTTCACAAGTTTTCAAGATCTCCTCCATGTTTGTAGAGGAGATACAGAGCTATATTTTGGTATATCAGTCGAACTCATATATGCAAACCACAGTGTTTTCATGCAAACATTTTTTTACCCTTTCTTGACTTTATAGCAGTGTCTTTCCAATTTCAGACGGCATTTACCAGAATTTTTGGAGGAAAAGTTGCAATTCTGATGTTGATAACCTCGGTTTACCTTTCAATTTTACGTCTAATATGGCAGTAAAAGAGATGCCCAGAAAATTCAAGAAATCGAATGTGTTAGCAGGAGGTAACAACAGGGGCCAGCAAGGCAATTCAAAAGTGAAAATTTTTGGAGGTTTTTAAACGCCGTTTTCTTTACCTTGAAAGATTCTACATCTTGGTGTGAAAATAACCATTTTTTCCTGAAAATCGATTTGGAAAATAAAAACAAATTTCTTCAGCATTTCAAGCTATTTTCTAAGGTTTTTTTCGCCTAAAATTTCAAAAGGGCACATATAAAATCACACTTTTCAAGAAACCTGACTGTTTTTTGCGAAAAAGTCCATCATTATTTATATATCCATCTGATTTTTGGTCTTGAGGAGCAGTATTGTAATAAATAATAAGCCAATATTTAGGGTTGCCATCAACCAAAAGTTACAGACCAGAATAGGAAGGCCGCGAGGCCGAGCAGGAAATTAGTTTGGTTTAATCCCCAGCTCCATTCTCTAAAAAGAGCATCACAATGGGAATTCATTCAGTTCATCCGCCCTGTTTTTAAACCCCCTTCTTCTGCCCTGCTTGGACCAGACAGAAGGGAAGACCAAAAATCTGTCGGAAGGTCTGGTAGCAAAGGAAGAGGAAAAGGAGAAGAAATAGACAAAAAATGAGTGTGTGTGAGTGAATGCATATGGGTGAACGGCTGGGCCGGGGATTACGCACCAGCAAAAGCAATTGACTTAGCTGGCAAGTGCTTGAGTTAAAGGGACAGTTGATCCACCTCTTTTGTTTTAGCGGGGGTAATTAAGCTGGCTTTAGTGATGGGCCGAACACGGGGTCTTCAAATGGGAACAAAAAATATTGAATAACAAACCAAAAATAATTTTGGGTTTCACACGATATAGGAGGAGTAAATTGGTGGAGGGGTGGTTTACAAAAACTGTTATGGCCCGTTCACGAACTGCAGTAAAGTATTACCAAAACTTTTACTATTAGAAAGCTGAAAAGCTAGCAAGTCGAATAAATAGAGATTTGTACAACCCTAGCTGAGATTGTGACTGAAACTAAAAAGGGTATGTACAATGCAAAACGTTACTCAGTATTAACCATAACTGCGGAATCATTTTAGCAAATCGCAATTATCGAAAATAGTAGGCAACAAATAACAGATTAAACTAACTTTTTGGCCGAAACAGAAGCTTTTTGGATTGGAGAAAGAGAACAGACAAATTGAACAAGAAATATAACTGCAAAGTGATAAGAGTGGGGCTGGCAGCTTTCCTTTCGCTTCTCTGCTCACAACCCATTTGATTTGGTCAGGGGGATGATGAATGATGGGGAGGGGTGGAGCAGAGGGGTGCCCACCCACTGGTCAGAGCTGTCCATCCCTTCATTCACAACGACACAATAAGGGTTTGCCAACAACACCTGATCCATCTGTGTCTGCTGGACCAGCATGTGGCAATGGATCTGGCGAGAAGAAAAGTTGCAGAAAATCGAAGAGTGTTTTTGTTCATGAAAATTTTATAGTAAAGCATAATACCCAGAATCAGAGAATTTTATTTATTGTAATAATAATTGTAGGGGTATTCCAATCTTCCGGCGGAATTTTTTAAATGTATGTTCTGAACAAAAATCGAGGGTTCAATTTGAAACAAAATTACCGTAAGTCGCTTTTGGGTCAAAAATCCAGTCGACTTTTTTGGTCCGAAAGTTTCTGATTTCTGGACCCCTAAAATCCACCTCATTTAGTAACTGTTTCACATTCTCGCTTGTTTTCTTGAAAGCAGGCGGCAATGGCGTAAAGAGTAGAACGAAATTATCTCTGTTCCTGCATAAAAACTTGTGGCACACTTTTTGTTGTTATCTGAGTCAAAGTCATATCGGCAGTCCTCGACGAAATGGACAGCAACCGCAAGATACTACACCTGAGTTTTTGCAAAGTTAGCCTTTCACCACTTCTGTGCATTAGCTTAAGCTCAACTTTCTTTTTGGATTCTTCCAATGCTTCTTGGATTTGCTTGCTCAAAGTCTTTGGAGATGGTAGAAGGTCCTTTACTTTTTTAGCGCGATGTTCTTCAAGGATGCGATGGAAAATCGTAGTTTACATAGGTTTTAACAGAAATTATTTAAAAAACTTACGCTATCTTGCAAACCTCTGCCAAGAAAGTCATAAAGCTTTTTTCAGCAAGAAGATGCAAGGGCTGGGTTGAACAAGTGGCAAACTTCAAAAGCGATTCATTCAAAGAATCATCAGAAACAGGAGGCCCTCGTGTTTTTGTAGGTAACACCTAAGAACTGATCGCTGATATTCAAACAGCTAAAAAAAGGAAGACACTTACTAAAGTCCACATCTATTATTGGAGTGTGTTTTTGGGCAGTCATCGACATTGCGCATTACTATACCAGTTTGCTCATTTTTGTCAAAACTTCATTAAAGCGATACCCATTCTTCTTGCTGTTCCATTTCTTCGCCAAATGCTTTTCTTGATCAAACTTGAACTTTGCGACTCTATTGGATCGAATTATATAGCAATCCATTGAGAAAATTAGCCTAAAAATAGGGAGAATTTCGTACTTTCTCTAATAACAACCCTTCCCAAAATCCGAAAATTCCTTTATCCATTCACCTATATTAGAAAATAAAACTTAAGGCGAAGATTGAATTGGCTAAGAATCTTCCAGAGGATATTAAGTGCTTCATTATAGAGGGACTCTACCGCATTGGCTGGAATCAACCAAAAGTTATCAAGGAGATGGTAATAGGAGACAAGCATGGCTCGGTTATAAATAGAGGAAATTCCAGATTTTGGGGAGAGCTTTTATTAGAGAAAAATCGGTAAGGACAAGCAAAGAACGTAAAAGAATGGCAAACAGTAACAATTTTTTTTGTGATTTTTGCGGTTTCATTGCATTTACTAATAAATATATTGTTTTTAAAGATATGGGCCTATGGACGTTTCCCAAAAATAGAAGAATTCATATGTTTGGGAAACGTATACCAAAAATAGGAATTTTCTTGAAAACCATGTTTTAACGTCTCCTAACTAATATCGATAAATTAAAAGTGATAAGAATTTCTTAAATTCTTATTAAGAAAGGTGTTTTAAGACACTTTTTTGCATAAAACTCGATTAAAAAAGGTAAATATTTTTTTCTGTAGCAAAAATATTTTTTTTGTGGCAAAATTTTTCTGTAGCTAATTTACTTTTTTCTGTAGAAA
>JAKMXJ010022557.1:0-10583 GCA_029339935.1 Anguina tritici
CCACCGTACTTTTCTGATCTCTCCCCAACGGTATACCACTTGTTCTGGTACTTGTCTAACTAGATAAGGGGCGTAATCTTCGAAGATAAGTAGGACCTCAAAAACTGGCTCAACGACATCTTCGAGTCCAGACCCAGCGACTTCTGGCGTAGTGGCATTGACCAACTGGTCGAAAGGTGTGAGAAGGTCTTAAGAAATAATCGAGAATACATAACTGATTAAAAACTTACTATATTTCATGATAAATAGTTGAATATTTAATAAAGAAAAAACGGCAAGAACTTATTGTTCAACCCAATAGAGGTATCGATAAATACAGTATGTATTGAAATTTTGGGTAGCAAATTTGGCAGTAGGAGGAAACTTTTTTATTGGCTTGGCGGGTGTGCTTTTGGCTTCACTTTGTCGTCCTACATAAGAGGCATACATGAACGCCTGTCTTTTCTTCACTTGCAGCCTCCTTTTTTTAAGGTGATCTGCGCCTCCTCAAGGTTTCTTCTCTCCACGTTTAACCATGCAGCTGACTTTTGACCCTCTTGTTTCTGTGGGAGCATTAGTTACTGGCTGAGGTCGTATAAGGAATTTCCGTCGATCTCTTATGTTCCCCTCTGTAATTTGCGTGTAAGATTGGAAAAGAACCCACGCATTTTGAGCCGCTGCATTTATGATCCAGGCAAAGATTTGTAAATATTGTAAAAATTATAAACGATCAATGAAGCATTTTATTCACCTTCATTGGCCATCGTCTTGTCGCGGGAGAATAGGCGAAATGCATAAGCATCTCATCAAACTGATCCACACCGCATTTCTTGTTTTCGTAATCTGCAATGAATTTCGGCTTTTGTGCGAGGTTACTGTAAGACGAATCATGATGCAGCGTTGAATATGCCAGAACGATTTTTTTCTACTGCAATTGCAACAATAGTGTCTCAAAGTCGCGGTAAACGTATCTCGTTTGCTTCACCTGTTCAAAAGCAGCATATATACATGTATTAGATAAGTAAAATGAAAATAAAAGCTGAAACTGAAGAACTGAGCATTCGAAAATTCAACTCTAAATGTATTTATCAATACCTCTATGTTTGGTTCTATTCTGTATTGTTGAGGATTTCATGCATATTTCATGGTAAAAGTGGAGTGGTAAAATCAATATCCGACGCAGTTTTTTGGACACTTTCCATTAGTAGTAGATTTGTTCAAGAGCGGGGACGTTAAGAATGACCGACAAAGCAAAAAATGGTAAAATTCACACGATTTTGTTTTAGCACCATAGTGTATATTTGTAATTTTTACGCTTAGTTCATTTTTGCTATGTACGACGTGTATATGCATTAGAAAGCGTATGGTATATCCTACGTTTTGAGCTATTAACATTGAGTATTGCGCCATTAAAACATAAAAATAAACGCTATATTAGAAAACATTTACCAAAATAAATGTTGATATTTTGAAATTGCATTTTTCTTGGGCATTTGCACGGATTAAACAAAAACAAACGCCACCACTAGACTCAGCATGAAAAACTTAGCTAGAATAAACAAAACTTACGATCCGGAATTCCCGTGTTAATAATTACAAATGGTAGACCATAGGCTTCAGTTTCATTATTAAAATAACATTGAGCCTTGTATGCAGGTACATAATTAAAATTGTCATCTGTTACTCTTTTCGCCCGCCACCATGAAGATAACTTTGATGTGGGATATAATATGCAAAACTTAAATATTTTAGTGCGAATGCTAAAAATAATTCGGATAATTATGGCAAATTATGTCTAAATTAAGGTGGTCCCGCGCAATTTCAAACGCTTAAAATTGTCATGAATAGGACAGGAAGAGGGTTATTTTAAAAGAGTATATATAAACACGTGGTGCAAATTAAGAATAGAATAATGGAAATGTAGATATCGTTATCATGAAGGTTCCGGAACAAGCAACTCTTTTTCTTATTCTTGCTACACAAAATATCAGTATTTTCTTTTCTTTCTATCAGCAGACTGAACAGCACTTATTTCGTGAAAATGTGTATGGTGTGTCTTTTAGTAAAGGAGTAATTTAAAGATTTTTCTGAGGCCAATTTATATTTAGGTTTTTCTGCAAAATAATTATGATGTTCCCAATCAACTCCACGCCTCAAAATTAGTGGAAAAACACGCTAATCTATGCAAAAAAACATCAGAAAACACCGTATTTTGGAATCATGCCAAAATAGGGGACTAGCCATTTAGCCAATTTTTCCAAAATTTTGATATTTCCATACAGAAGCAACCATCTTTGCTAGGATTTTGTTATTCTGAGGGCTCCCATTAGGCAATATGTCCTCAGGAATCCGAATTTGAAGAAAAAATTCCAAAAGATACTTGATTTCTGAGATATGACCCAAAGTCGGATAGTTGTCGTTTCAAAATGACAGTAGTCCAACTTTGGGTCATATCTCAGCAAGCAAGCAGTTTTTGAAATTCTTCTTTCAAATTCGGATTGCTGAGGGCATTTTGTCTAATGGGAGCCCTCAGAATAATAAATGCGGCTAACTGGCAAGTCCTCAATTTTGCCATAATTCTAAAGAACACCGCCAAAATCACCTACAGAGTCAAAGGTGTTTTTTAGTGATTCTGAAAAACAGCATTTTCTTATATTTTTTGCAAATGTTAGGGTCGCTTTTTACTAATTTCAGGCGCTAAGTCGATTCGGAACATAGAAATTATGAAAAGATAACGAAAAAATAATAATTTGACTAGGTAAATCAACACTTTGACGGATAAGTCAGTAATTTGACGTGGCAAATAAGTATTTTGCGTGAAATTAAATTTCCATGGGGTAAATGGTTACAGACCATCAAAAATCAACCTTAATGATGTCCAATGTAATCAGTAGGCATTTTGTTGTCATTCTGTACGAAAATCACTGTCAGAAACACATTCAAACCATATATTTGTTTTCAGTGTTTATCCGTCTTCAACAATCAAACCAAAATAACAATTAGTAGTATGGAAAAAGAGGGGAGGGGTAGGGGGTGTAGGGTTGAACAAAAAAGGCAATGAAAGGCGGCCTGCAAACATACACACAACAAATCAAATAAATAAAGTCAAGAAACTCTAAACAATTTCAAGATCATGATAAACTAGTAGTAGTCTTTTTGGCTCAAGTAGTAGTAGCTATGTTAAAGTATTTCAATGATTTAAAGCTCGTCATGGTCCTCTTCCTTCTTGTCTTCTTCGGAATCCTCCTCCTCGGCCTCTTCACCATCGTCTTCCTTGGGTTTCTCCGCCTCACGCTTCTTCTCCTCCTCCTCCAATTTCTTTCTCTCCTCCTCATCATGAGCATCCTTCATCTTCTTTTCAGCCTCTTTGAGTGGTTCGAAGGTTTCTGCAGCATGAGCCTTGGCCTCTTCGACACTGTCGGTCACTAGGATGTTGTCTGCAAATGAGCAATTTGTTATTTTGATATGGATGAAAAAATGTTTTGTTTGGACTCACCGAAGATGGTTCCAGACTTGACCTGCCAGATGTCGATTCCGATGGCTCCCCAGTCGTTGTACAAGTAAAGTTCATCGTCCGCGTTGTACTCGGGGTTGTCGATCTCAGGGTGGATCCATTTGCCCTGAACATTGGTTTTGGTCAAAATATGTAAAGGAGTTGTTAAAAGTGTTATAGGCTTAGGCTTAAGCCCGAATCAGCAGAATTTTTGATTTTTCACGGAAAAATACAGGGTTCTGATACAGGCTTTTTATAGGCCATATTACTATGTTTTCACAGAGCGACTCAGTTTTTCATGCCGTTCTCTTTGGTATATAATGTAAAGACACGATTTTTGCCTGGTCTCTGTGGTTTGGGGTATACGTCCATATTTTTTCAATATTTCTTCTATTTCTATGCGAAAATACCCATTTTTGCTAGATTTTTTTATTCTGATGACCCCAATAGACAAAATGTCCTCAGAAATCCGAATCTGAATGCAGAATTTCAAAAAGTTGCTTGCTTTCTGAGGTATGACCCAGACTTGGGCAACTTTTTGAAACAATGACCATCCAAAATATCTCGGTGACTAAGCATCTTTTTGAAATTCTATGTTCAAATTCAGATTCCTGAGAACATTTTGCCTATTGGGCATTCAAAATAAAATAATCATACCAAAAATGGATACTTATAAAAACAAAAAGTTTTGAAAACACCATTGCTAATCGGCCGGATCCTCCTGGTTTGGGTATGAACTGGTTTTGGAATGAGTATGGCCCAAACCACAGGAAGGTACGTGTATGTATGTATGTATGTAAAACCCTAAATCTTCTTACCTTGTAGTTGGGATTCTTGATTTGTTTTGGCTTCCATTCTCCCTTGTACTCTGGATTGTCGATCATTGGTGGCTCCCATTCTCCGTCCTGCAATCGAATTAATCAAAGCTATTTTTGATCTTTCTTGCATTATATTAGCTCACCATCTCATCATCCCAATCCTCTGGTTTCTTTGCCTCTGGGTCAGGAATGTGTTCCGGCTTTTCCCAGTCCTCTGGTTTGGTGTCATCTGGGTCGTTAACCATCTCTTTGTCGTCCCAGTCTTCTGGCTTCTTGGCATCGGGGTCCTTGATCTTCTTGGCCTGAAAATACCCCATTAGTAAAAGCAGATCCAACTGATTTTAATTTCAGCTCTCTTTTTTCAATCACATAAGCAAAACTAACTGGGAGAAGGTCCCAGTCGGTCTCCAAACTTCCACTCTCCACCTTCTCTCCATCGATCTGGACCTCGTAGGTGTTATCGGGGTTGAGGATGAGGGTGTAGAGGTGGGTGAGCTCGTCATCTTTGCAGCGGATGTCCTTCTTGATCAAGTGGTTCTTGCCCTTGTAGTTGAAGATGACGTGCACCTTCTTGGTGCCTGGACCGCAGATGTCGGGGCCGAACATCACATTATAGGGGGTCTCTCCGGTGAAGGCAGTCTGGTCAATGTCCGAGGACATCACCTTGACATACCCACCTCCACAGTCAATGTTCTGCTCGTGTTTCACTGAAAAATTAAGAAAAATTTGATTGGGAGGCTGGTTTTGGCTAAAAGCTAGCAAATTACCAGTGAATTGGATGACCACAGTCTTGCCCTTGTTGCTGAATGACTTGGGGAACTTGGCGGAAGTGGCATAGAACTAAAATTTTTCGAATTTACTTTGAAAACTTTATAGAGGATGGCCATTTCAGCTCAAATATTCTGGTCCAAATCCTACCCTAGCATCCTGAGAAGTTTTGATTCCCTGGTCGCGTTTCTCGTCGCCGTAGAATTTGCCGTGGGATAACACCCACTCACCATAGTCCTCCTTGCTCTTGGAGTTGACCCATTTCTCAGTCCAGTCATCTAAATACTCAGCCGTAAAGTAAATTTTCCTTGCAAGTTATCAAATAAGCTCGAAAATACCATTGAATTCCTCCTTGAAATAGACTTCAGACAGGACTACACCGACTAAAGCCAGCAACACCACTAGAATCCTGCTCATTGCTCAATTTTAAGAGGAAAAAAGAGGTTTGAAACACACTAAAATAATAACCAAATGAAAATTTTACGGAATAAAAGGGAGTGAGTTTGTTGGCGAAAGAAGACCTGAGCTAGTGTCGGCACCCGCTCATTGGTCCACGTGTCGGAGCTTCCAACAACCAGCCAATGAGCGACGGCCAACCTGAAGGGGTGGGACTTAGCCGAATGGGCAGAGAGAAACAGACACGCAGAGAGCACTGTTATCTATTGGTGCTGCACCCAAATAGATACGCACAACTGCCATTGGTACTATTATTGCTGGCATTACTTGTTAGATAATGGGTCATCTATAAGAGAAAGTTGGCAAAAAGGAAGATAAATTCAACAAAAAACTCTTCTCTATGAAATTATTTGCGCCTTTAAAACTTTGTGTTTCTTTGCGGGGAAAAATAAGCGTTTTGAAAAGAGCCGAAAGACATATATGATTTCCGATTTTTACAGCGGGTGAATGCTTGCGCATCTACTTTTGCGCATCAAACTTTCTTGACTTTAAAAGGAGCTTGTAAAACTTGGTTCTTTTGTCTTGTTTTTATCAAAACAAATAAAGTCTATTATGTACCAGATTTTACAGAAACTTCTCCGTCCTTTAAGTTAAAGATGTGCATTCTGCCTTTTGCGATTATTTTGGTCCCGAGCAAAAACGATTATTTTCGAAAATGCAAAAAGATCGATGCGATTTTTACTGTCTTGGTCCTCCAAGGCAGTAAACTTTTATGTCTTAACGCAAAATTTGAGTAAAAGTTTTCGTCCAAAAATTGTCGTCGTCTTGTCATGATGTCCGTAGGACCCATTTGGAAGCTTTCTAAAAACTGAAAATTTTACGATTTTTCGTGATCCATACGGTTTTTCGATTTTTAGAAAAGTTCCACATGGGTCCTGGGAATATCATGACAAGAACCCAAATCAAAAAGTATATGCGTGCCATAAATTTCAGATTTGCCACTTTTAAATCAAAAAACCAAGTGACAGTCAATAGAATTCGTCAAAAATAGCGATAGCGATTAATCGATCGTGAGCATCTCTACTTTAAATCGCACACGAAAGTTTGTTATGCAAAAGTGAACGCGCAAAAATTTTTGCGCAAATGTTTGATGCGCAAAAAGTTTAGCATAAACGCTCACCTGCCTTTTTCACATGTTTTATACAGAAAATTAGTCAATGTGATATTGATGGCACTAATCTAATTGTTAATTTTGGGCCAATCTCTTTTCCAAATTTCACTTTTTCACTTATAAAAGTTGCAAAGGTGGAGAAAAGGGTCAAAAATAACTCGGAATAGGATATGAGTTGGAATTCACTCAATTAGAAAATGAGTTAAAACTTAAATGCTTTTTTATTCTTTTGCATTAAATTTGCATTTTTCCAATTCGATCAAATGAATTTTATTTTTCTGTCTTGACTATCTAGTCTTGTAACAAATGTTTGCTTTTATTCATATTATTTAAAGACTAGGGCTTCTGTACGTACCATATTCAACACATCCAAGTACCATACCTGAATTTTCTGTGATTCTGCCACATGGTCAAAAAACCTACTACCCAAAAACATGCCCTAAATACGGTCTGCTTTTTTTAACCTCTTTTAGGGCATGATTTTGGGTAGGATCGGATGGTTTTTTGACCATCTGAAGAAATACCTGAAAACTCAGATATGGTACCCGTATATGCCATCTTGAGGGGTACCTACCCCGAGTTGTGCGGGTAATAATGTCTGAGATATTACAATTGAGACAGGAAAATATGATATATCTGATTGAATTGAAAAAGTGCAATCAATGAAAAATAATCAAAAACAAACTAAGTTTTACAACTTGAAGTTTTAACCCATTTTCGAATTGAGTTAAATTAGTGACTCATATCCTGTTTCGAGTTATTTTTAGCTCTTTTCCCCACCTTTCAAGTTGCTCAAAGGGACTAAAATAATACATATTATTTAGTTTTTCAAATATATTCGGACATATTCGGCAAATATAAACTCCCAAAAATAGTAAAATGTTTAGCTTGAGACAATCTTAAAAGTAAGAGAGCAATACTCAAAAAGAAGCACCTCTAAAATTAAAAAGTAGATTGGTGTCATTAATATCAGATTACTCATTTTCCCTCAAAACACCTGGAAGAGGACAAGAATGTTGTTTGATAATATTATATTGTCTGTATTTTTGGCTGTAACTTAATTACCACCCCAATCTTTGAAATTTCGCCCTCTTTTCATACCTTTCTTTTTTTCCCGTTAACTCGAAGTAACCACTTTGATATTTTTACACTGGTGTGCGGCCCTAAATCTCAGCTTTCCAACGGGATATCAAGCTCTGCTATGTGATTTCAAAAATCTAGAGAGTATGGGGTTTAAAATGGTGGAGGGGCAAAATGCCAACGGCAAAAATGCCAACAGACTTTCATTTAGGTATCAAAGCGTAGTGATCACATCTTATTTTTGTACTTTCTCAAAAAAGTTTTTTTCCTAACATTTAAACTAAGTTCTTATCAACTTTCTTGCTTTTCATAATTAGTGATCTTATTTTGAGCTAATATTTACCTTTTTATAGGGTGAAAACGGAGTCAAACAAAGGGAAGTCAATGGAAAGCTAGGATGGCTATCGCATGCGACAGTCAACCAAGATCAAAGATGGAAAAGCAATTCTGGAGATGCGCTATTCCAGCTTGCCATGGAACTGCTGAGTCTCTGCGAAAACTGGTGGGCTGATTTGAAGAAATCCTCACGACAGATGTGTTCTAAGACCTTGATAGTAATCAAGTATCCACCGCTAGTCATATTCTTACCTCCACCCACGTGGTTGAGGGATAAGTTAAGGGAAACATTAATCCAAGAAATAAGCATTAAAGTGAGAACTCCACACTTTGATATGCAACTCAAACTCTGTTGGCATTTTTGCCGTTGGTATTTTGTGCGTTGGCATTTTGGCAGTTGGCACTTTTACTGATAACCTTTAAATTAACCACATTTTTCAAAAATTTTGTTTTTGTTCAGACTCCTTATCTCAACATCTTTAATGTTAGAGCTTGATAGCTATTGTATCGGACTGATACCTGGACAAGGATGACGGTTCGACAACCGATTTTATGAGCCCATATCTTCCTACCTTTAAGACGCTTCTTCTGATCCACTTCTTTAAGGAGAACTTCACTTCTTCTGAGATGCTTTGCTTCTGGAATTGTCGAGTGAGAGGCAGCAGCTTCTTCCACCAATCCATCTGGCTTGACGGAGACTCTTGCATTGGCGCAGTTGATTTCGCTGACACCGCTTGAGCTTGTTGAGAAATTCCACCATCACCACGAACATTACTAGAGAACTAGAGCCACTCTTTGAGCCACTTACTTATGCTGTTTCAGCTGTGATGTTTGATGCTTCTGGAAGAGAGAGACTTACTGCTCCTGCAGTATCATGATTGTAAAGGTTGAGATCCATTTGCGAGTTCACCACTGTTGTATCGGACCGATAGGGAAAAGCAAGAGAAAAGAGCGAGATTGAGAGCACAATAGAGAGAGACGAGAGACACATGACTTTCTATTTGCTTTATTCACTCAACGACTGATGTTAACCAGACGTTCTAACCTCTATATACTGATGAGATAAAACGAAAACTCGAGCCATTGTGAGACCACAGACGACATAAAGGACAGCATACGACAACAGCTCGTTGGAAAGCTGAGTTTTAAGGCTACACACTGGTGTAAAAATACAATATTGATTGCTTCAAAGTTGACCAAAAACAGGAGTATAAAAAGGGGCGAAATTTAGATATAGGGGCTCTAATCCAATTTGATCCATTCCTAGTAAGTTTGCAGGTTTTCACATTGTTATCTTTTAAAAATAATCGACCTTGGCCTATTATTGTCTCTTTCATTTTTCCGCTACTTATATTTACTTTAAATATATTTACTTTTAAGGTATACAAGATGTTGAGAATAAATATTGAGTCTGCATGCATTTTTTGAACCTAAAATTGGAAATTTTCTTGTGTTTGAAATAAAAGCGTGCGAATATTTGGGAATAAATCAATTTAGAGTATATGCAGTGCTGAGATATCGCCCTTATGAGTGAATAGTCATGGATTGGTGACACTTTATGACCAACTTCTTGAACTTTTCATATACCGTCCATTTGTATAGAAATTTTTTTAGAAAGTCATTATTAAAGGACACTGTTTGTTCCTCTTCATAAAATTCTCAAACGTTTGAATTCGCGCGGACCACATTGAGTTTGTCAACAACTTTATGAATTTTTTCTTATATTTGATTTGATTATTTCAGTTTCCTACAGCGACGAACATGAAATCGTAACTCCTGATTGAAACTTCCAGTGTGGTGGAAGTGAACTAGGTCGTCGCCAGGCAACGTTGGGATCGACTAGTCAAAGGTTCTGAATTTCCCAAACTTTAATTTTCGGCAAATTATGGTGATGCCGCGCAAATTCAAAAGTTTGAAATTGCCATGAGTAGGAAGAAACAGGTGCCCAAATGCTGTCTAACAGAGGTTCCAAAATTGAACCAAGAATCAGTTCAAAAATCAGTTTTATTTCATAATAAAGTTAGACAGTATTTGGGTAAGAGTCCTCTAATGCTCCAAATGCTTTTCATTTCTTTTTATACCAAAGATCAATACATATAGATTCATAAAAATAATTTCAGCGCCAGAAGTGACTTCCCAAAACAATTTATTTAGAAATAGACAATTTTCAAAAAATAAGGTCGTAAAGCCCGTCAATAATTAATCGACCATTTATACGAACGTGTATATTTTTTGACGCTTTAACTCCGCTTTTATCTATTCTCGGAAAAAAGAGATCACGGTACTTATCGGTTATCCTACTGCATTTTTTCCCCACCCCACCCGGTTTACACCCACCCGTACTACTACACCCAAAATTTCCGCCTATCCATTGCAATCAGGGGGCATTTTGCGAGCGAAGCGAGCAGCACCCACCCATAATATTTTACTTGGGTGCAATAGTACGGCTGGGTGTTGCTCGCTTCGCTCGTAAAGACAGCAAAATGCCCCCTGATTGCAATGGATAGGGGGAAATTTTGGTGCTGGACTCTGTTTACAGAGT
>JAKMXJ010022584.1:0-10874 GCA_029339935.1 Anguina tritici
AAAAAAGGACAATATTGCAATTCTGAACACACCATTCGATTTCTCAGCCCGAATTTCCTAAGGAAGTGTTGAATAGATTGAATAGTCGAATCTACAAAATCAATTTTATTGGGAGAACTAATGAACCAAAAGCAAAAAAACTATATTCATTCCTTCCCAGCAGCAATGGCTTGTTGTATATTACCCTTCTTATCAGCCGATAGGATCTCTTATCACCCATCGGCGTAAGTAAAGGGTCTTCTTTAACTAAAATGAAATTGCAAAGACAATAAAAAACAGAAATTGGCAATTTTTCCATGGGCTTCTTAAAAACCTTTTCGTGTGGAGGACAATACTGGACTCTTAAACCAAACAATAGTCTCATCCATTGCGAATATTTCAGAAAGCTAACAGCTTTCCTTCTTTTAACGAGGTGAACAACAAATTAGGCGACGATTTCGTAATTATTTAGCGGCTTCTGAGCAGTTATATCACCCGGCAAAGTACGAATTTATGGTGTTTGAGGTAACGATCGACCTTGACCGTGTTAATTTCCACTTAAAGTTAAAATTGCTTCTGTATAAAAACGGAAAAAAAACATTTTGATATCTTTTAACATCACTATTTAATAATTATAAGTTTAACTCACGCTCTCTATTTCCCATCCTTTAAGTTTCATAATTTAACTATAACGCAACTCTTATGATCGCTAGAAATCGACTATACAAAAGATATTATAAAAATTGGTTCGATAAAGTAAACGTCTTTTTTAATTTCTGATACTAGAGCAGTTTGTAACCACTCCACCTTCTCCCTCCTCCCCTTCTAATTGTAATAGTAATAAATCTGCACTATTAGCACAGAAACGGACGCGTGGGAACAAGATGCTGCCTAAACAAATTTATGGGAGAACTTATGAAAAATGGCATTGTTCTCGTAAAAAGTGCATAATCCTGAAAATATCGAATATCAACAATTGCTGCCAGTTTCATATCAAGTGTACAGCAGTACTGCCTAATTACCAAGGGATCTTCTTAAAGGGGGAGGGGGGAGGGGACAGTTCATATACGCATCGTCTAGGTCGATGGTTCGAATGCTATACCACTGGGTGCACACCATGGTTCGCAAAACAGCAAAAACGCAAAGAAATCGCAAAATTTTTAATTTGCGAAACAATTTTTGAAATCACAAAGAAATCGTAAAAAATCGCAAGAAACAGCAAAAAAGTTTTTGCTTTTTATTTGCGATTATTTTTTGTTCTTTTCTAGCCCTTATTCTCCTTATTTTTAGGTATATTCTCTCAGTGGATATCTCTCGTTTCTTCTTTCTTGCTTTTGCCGATTGCTTCTATCCGATTTTTCATCAACAACTTCTCGCCTAGTCTTTGTCATTAGTTCACCTATAAACAAAAAAAAGTTGATTTATTTTAAAAATCGGTAATTTCTTTCGAAAATGGAAAATTTTGTACGTGATAGGTACAGAAATTCATGGCTTTTCGATTAAACTTAAAAATTTCAAAAGTAGCTTAGGAGAAAAAAGTTATGCCATTTTAAAGTGAAAAAGTAATTTTCTCAAAGAAAATACAAGAAAAAGTTTTGTCGCAACACAAATAAAATCAAATTTCCAAAAAACGCAACTGCCGATGCGGAACCGTTGGGCCTTATTTTGTTGGGGACTTTTCCGAAACTTAAACACGGATGTTTAAATTTGAATTCGTGTTTTTTTCGGCTACTTTCTCGTGAAGGAGAAAGCACATCAATTGAGTTGTCCTGGAACCACTTGATTTTGACCTTATATTTCGGATCATTATCTTGTTGTAAAATCTGAAAAGTAAGATGTTCACCCCATAAGAGGTATCAAATCAAGTCGGTTACCCAATTCTGTTCCCGGTCTTCATTCTTCATGTCTTTTAAATAATCCATAATTGTTTCTGAAAGCTTTTGCTCATACTGAAGAAGATCCGTCTTGCCATCACCAAGCCGAAAAAGACTCAACAGAAAACAAAAAAAAGAAGCCGCTGAACATAAAATAACCACGATCAAACTTTAACACGGCAAGGGCGGAGTGTGATGCCGGTTGCATTTTGTACAGAATTTTGTGCTGAATATTTCTAGTATATATACCTAAGGTATGTCTTTTGTTATTTTTTGAAGAAATCTGCAAATTAAGAAAGTCGATATTTCCTGAGGCAGTTTTTTTATATTTAGCATGAGAACTCACGGCTTATTATTACCTCTACGATGATTTTTATACTCGTTCGAAAGCTAAAAAATAGGGCTTTCTTTTAAGCTATCAAATGTCTGTTTGCGTTTTATATTTTTACAAGTTCAATGGTCGTGAAGTGAGGAGGCCAGTTTTCAAAAATCGGCTCTTCTGCCGATTTCATCATTTATATCGCAAAACTTTACGTTAACTGCAAAAACGGATAAGACTATCAGAAAGAGCACAAGAAACTGGCCCTAGGAGTGTACTACACAATAAGTTTTTCTATTCTCACACTGCAACGTCTCAGAGCGATCTAGACATAGAAAAAATAAAAATATTCGCGAAAACAGTGGGAAGTTTGTGACTTCAATTTTGTATCCTTCGTGCTTTTAGATTCGGTTAGTTAGGTTCAATTGCTTGCTTCAAACTGGCCCGCTCCATTGCTGCTAGTCAAAAAGGCAAATGGCTCAGCTGGTCTCTGCAATGATTACTATAATGGTCTCAAGGATGCGCTAGAATGCAACAATCACCCGCTGCCGCTGCCAGAAAACATTTTCGCTACGCTTACTGGTGGAATCATCTACTCGCAGATCGACTTTTCAGATGATTACCTTCAAGTCGAACTGGATGCCGAATTAAGAAAACTGTGTGCTATCAATAGGCTGATGGAACTCTTCGCCTTCAATCGTCTACTGTCCGGAGCAAAGCCTGCTCCTGCTTTCTTCCAAAGAAACACGGACACCATGCTAGCCAACTTCGAATTCGCTATCGCCTACATGGTCGACATCAACGTGGTGAGCAAGACAGCTGGAGAAGATGGTCAACAGCTGATGCTGATATTTGAGACAATCGCCGAATTTGGATTCAAAGTCATAATGGGCAAATGCTCCTTTTTCAAATCATCTATCAAATACCTTGGACACATCATCGATAAGAATCGCCGCCATCCAAATCCGAAGAAAATTGAAGACGTGGTCAAGATGCCACCTCCAACAGATGTTCCTTCTCTCCGCTCCTATCTGGGTATGGTCAACTTTTATCAGTGCTTCAAGAACGCTATCAGGCGCTGAGAAGAACTACAGCCAAATCAAAAAAGTGGTATGTTGGTCGGCCTCAAAAGCTGCCATACTTTTAAATAAGTGCAAAATTTCTCGCTGACAGTCGAGAAGATCATTCGGCTATTGAAAGAGAACCATCAAGATATCGAAGAGCTTACTGTCTGGCTGTCATCAGAGCAAAAGCTGGCGTAGCTGTTGTAACTTGGATGTATTTGAAGAGAGGTTCCAAAGATTTTCGGAGAGGGAGCGGAAGATGCACGACTGCTTTATTTACGGATCACAAGAATGACAACAATAACAACAACGAAACAAAACTAGACTCGACACAAAAACACAATTCGTATCAAGAAAAATAATGATTCAACACGGTATATAACACCTTTAAACAGGCTTAGCTTGATCGTTGGCAGCCAAGATGGAGATTTAAGTATCCGCAATAGAAGTTTGAAGAATCAATGTCCTGTATTTATTTTCATGACTTGAGTCATCACACATCACTTTCGCAACTGCTTCCAACATTTTGTCAACTCATAAGTTGGTAACTAGCTCTTTGTAAGCGATATTCTCGACTCCTCGCTGTGACGCTGTTGATGACAGATGTGTGTTCTTGCTGGGAGTCTTCTAGCTTCTTCACTTGACTTTAAAACTTTGAATGCTGATTTTTCGTTTCAAGCAACACCATTTAAATATTTATCAAGATTTCGGCCGCGCTATCATCTGCTTGAGCTCTCCATTCAAAGGTATTGTCTTCTTTTTGCAGTGTATTCGTTCATTCGGTGAGGAACGACTCATTCAATAAGAAATATTACATATTTTCTCGGAACTTTTGGTTATTATCTCCTCGTTTTTCCGAAAATTTGGCGCAGGGGCAAACCTTTTTGTCTGGGTCGACCCTGTTAAATTATTGGCTGGAGTATACTTTATGTAACTAACTTCCCATGGCCTTTGAACTATCTTTTTCAAGTTTTTACGTAATAAAATGACTAAAAAGTATTCCCATGGCGAGGAGTTTCTCGTACGCTTATTAATTACGTAGAAACAAAAAATTTAGTCACCTTTTTTGCGCTGTTGTTCTGCATTTTCATTCTTGCTTACGGTCTTTAATCTACTCTAGAAACTTTTTGCGTATGTTCTCTCCTAAACATTTCTGATAGAATAATTTATTATTCGAAATAAAATAAATTATGCACAAACAGACATGTATGCAAAAAATCAACGATGTTTACTTGCAAATAAATAAATTATTAAATACAGGCAATAAAAGAGGCAGATTGATTGCGGTTAAACGGGAGTAAATTTTTGAAAATTTGGGTTCTACGGATACCAGGCACGTCAGAGATTTGAATTTAGAATCAAAAAAAGTGTGCATATATGTCAATTGCATGTGTTCCCTATAAAAAAGTTCTTTTTTTTGATGGTTTTCCGTCTTCTTCCTAGCAAAAACACTAAAGGACGCATGGTAGATAAACTGCGACAATCGGAGAATTTGGTACGAAATAAGATTATTATTTCCTAGACCTGATTCAATAAACTTGCTTTAGCTGGTTTTGGTTTCTCCTCCATGCATTTCCATCTTGGCTAAGCAGAACACGAAAAAGCCGTCAGAAAAAGAACTTTTGTACAGGGAACACATGTATTTGGCGAATTTCACACGATTTGTTGATTCAAAATTCAAATATTTGGCGTGCTTGGTAGCCCCCAAATCCAAATTTAAAAGTTTGCTCCCATTGATCGCGAGCATGCCCCTTTAACTGTGTTTAGAGCGCATTAAATGAGCGCTAGTGGTCTCTTGAGATACAGACATATTGTACAGCCTAACCATAGATACATTCTCAAATGATAGATCCTAAGCCAGTGATCATATCGTCTTTGCATCTTCTTCTGAAATTTTTTTTATTAAACCTCTGAAAAGAATTTATTGGCAAAAAATCGCACCGATTAATTTCAGCAATAGCAGAGTTGGCGGACAAAATCAGTTGAGCGTATGTTTTGGCCGCTGTGGCTCCTCTTTGTGATTCCATTTGTTTGAAAAGTAATTTGGAGAGTCTTGCACGTTGACTTTGGAGGGAAGCATGGGCTGATGGTGTGACTGGTTCCACTAGCGCTGGGTCTGTGTAGATTATGGCTTTAAGAAGCACAAATTCTTGGTGCGACATTTTCACGTGTGAGCTTGTTAATGGCATTGGCAAATTGGCGACTCCATTGACCCGTTTGCTGGAGTGGTAGGCTTGCATCAACACTTGACTACTTACTCCAATATGCTTCAGAAGCTGTTGCTAAAGGTTAAATTGGTTTTTTAAAGTTTATAAAAAATTAAAAAGTGATCTACCTGATCAACAATTTCCAGCTCATGGAACACGGGCAATGTCTTGGCCATCTGTAGAAACCACAAAGTGTTGAGCGTTGCAGGGTCTAGCTTCATAGAGGGCTCTTCCAGCGGCTCAGAGCTATCTTTAAGTGGAAACAGCAAAAGTTCTGCACACATCAACATTTTCAAAAGCAAGTCATCAGATCCATAATCGGTTACTCCTGACGTCTGAAGAGCAGATTCACTTTCTTTCCTTTCTTCTTCCTGCATGTTTATCCTTTGGTTGAGCTCTTTAATAAACTGATCCACTTTGACTGGATCGGTGTAATGCATAGCTCTGGGGTTCATGCCTACTTTCAGACATCTGGCTAGGCGACAAGCTCTGCATCTTTCTAAAGAAAGAATCTAGTGATTTGTTGATCATATTTGGCAGGACAAAATTTTTAATTGGTACTTAAATCATTTTTGGAGGGTCTTTAAAAATTCCAAAATTAGACAAAAAGACATTAAAACATGAACAGAAAAGTTTTATCGTACGTTTACCATATAACCCTTTTTACTTTTGAAATATACTTACGAATTGCAATGTCACATTGCCCCTTGTATTTACAGGCATATGGTTTGGAGGCCAAAATAGATCTTCTGAAGAATGTTTTACAGCCTGAAATAAATTCTTCTTAATATCAATAATTTACTAGTCTTAAAGAAAAACTAACCGTTGCAGCTAGGCACATCATAATGGCAACAGGTGGTGGCCTCTCCACAAACCATGCACTGACTTGGAGCTTCTGCTCTGGCGCCTACTTTTTCTGACTTTATTAGAGCTTTTTTTTGTTTAAAGGTGTATTTGGGTTTGTTGTCTAAGACCTCTTGTACAAACAAGGGGTTGCAGGTGGCTGGGGGCGGTGAGCAGTAACACCCATTCGAAGATAAGCAATTATGGGAGGGACTGCAGGAGGAGGAAGGAGAAACTCCAGCTGAAGACTCCAACTTGTCAGACTTCATGGAGGTAAAGGAGCTGCCATCAGTCCAGGCATCTTTGTTGACTTCAAAAAGGCCGGCAGGTAGGACTGGCTCAAAAGCTGACTGGCTTATTTTGGAGGGCAGTACAGACCAGGGCATCTGTTTCTCATTAATCCAATCCGATGGAGGAGACAAGGCTTGCGAGCTTACGGTGGGCAGAGTAAGTGAAGGCTGACCCAACCACTGTTTGTTCTGATTTCCAAGCCCGAGAGCTGATGGTGGCGGAGGTAGTAGACCGACAGGAAGACCAGAGTTAAAGTTAGTTAGCAAGGAGTAATAAAAGTTTTGCAGCCTGTTGTTGTCAGCACAGCTGTAGGGGCTGGTTAATAGGAAGCTAGCGTTACTCGTACTCATTTTTCCTGCAAAAAACTTTAGATTAAAAATTTAGTTTCAAAATATCAAGAGAATAGAATATCAAAGTTATCGCAACTATTTCGAAGACAAGTTTAGCTATCGGTAAGTAAATGAGTTTGAAGCAGCTCAAAGGGCAAACCAATTTCCCAACCGGTATTAATAGCAAATGATAAGAAATACATATGTATAGATGTGCGAGTGGGCTGTCCATAAATGAAATCAAGGGTGATATATGGTGCCCATGTCATGTGTACAGCGTGTGAGATGTTTGATCGAACCACCTCTCTCGAGATCACATCCCAATGTAATCTCAAGGAACATCAACCAAAAGGCCAGGCTTACTAGCGCCTTCCTCACAAATCAATATTTAAAGAGAGAGATAGCCTATATGACCATCTAAATAAAAGAGATGAATAATCGACGTAAAAAAGTATTTTACAAAATTTCCGATGGAAACCCTAAAATACATAAGTTTTAATCGTCAAAGCTGTAAGAAATGGTAATTCTGTCGTTTTCCAACAACGCTATATGAACTACCAGGAGTTTTTTTAATATTGCATATTTTTCATCTAACCCATAAAAAACAAAGGAGAATACGAATAAGATCAGCCAAACTAACTTCTTTCTATTCACATAGTAAGCATAACAAAAAGAAATTTGTTTTTATATCTCTTAAGATTATCATCCCCTTTTTTGATCCCTTAATTATAATATAATGAAGAGAAGGGAAATAATTCTTTAAAAACTCTCACTTTGCTGTAGTTGTTTCCCACCTTGTTTTGGTGGTTTTTGTTCACGCATTAAAAGGTGGAATGCTATGTTGGGAAATGAATGCACTTTGCACAGGCCTTCCTAGTTCTCACACTTGGGCAATGTATCAAAACACAAATGCCTCTGCCACGCCCTCTTAGCAGAAAAGGAAGAACAGTGTGTGTGTGTGCTACTCCTACTACTACTAGTTAATTATTATTTGCCGGTGCCACAACTACTGTAGATGAATAACAACAAAAGTTGAGTCACAAAAGTGTTAGATTGCACTGAGAAACGATCATACAGGGTGTGTCGAAAAAACCACAAATTTTGAATTCCCCCTTTTTCTGTTTATAGCACTCTATCATATTAAACTGTTCTGCAGTTGTGCCAACATTTTCGCTGTCTATTTTCTCTCCTTTTTGGGTAATGGATCAAGCTAAGATTTAATATGTATTAAGGACAAAGAATTTCCACTGATTTTTACTGTAGAATGATTATCTGTACTGAAGTGAAAAAAGCTTTTTGAGCGTAAATGTAATTTTTTTAAATACTACGCACCAAATTTGGTATTACTGTCTAAAAAAAGATTATAAAAAAGATTATTTGTTAGTGAACAGCGAAACCATTCTAAAAACCTTCGGAAATTGGAGATTTCCCCAGGTTAGGTCCTGAATTTCGGAAATTTCTGATTCAATTGCGAATTCCGTTGCGTCCTGCAAACACAGGTCAAAAATCAGAATGCACTCTTTCAGACAGTTTGAAAAGCCGTGTACTATTTAAGACTTGAAAAATCAGAAAAAAATAAACAAGTTTCACAAATCAAGGTCATTATGCGTTATAAGTCAAAAACTTAGCCAAGATAGGATAAAAAGAGTCATAATATGAAAGTTATCTTTAAAACTTACATGTCAAAATTATAGAATTAATAAATATTAGCATGTTAATTAAATGTATTTAGTTCAGGGCTCTCAAAATGCGACTCAAAAAATGAAGGACACAAACGGTCAAATTAAGGATTTAGCCTCTGAATTAAAGGACATATATAATTTAGCAGCAGAACAGCTTAATGCGAGTTTTTTTATTGAAATAATAACCCATAAAACCAAAATTGGTTCTTATCCTTTATAGCCAGTACATTGAATCTGACTATTCAATTGACATTTTTGCAATACAGTGCAAATATTTTTGGCGCGTAAAGATGATGATGATGAATGGTGTTTCTAACATCCACAAACAAATTAAAACACAATATTCCAGAAGTATAAAACCAAAAATTGAAATTTTAAAATGTACTGGCTATAAAGGATAAGTATCCCAAAATTTTTCAGGCATACTTTTCATAAGCGCGAATGTTGGCTAATAACCAATCAGTTCGGAGAAGGAAATCGTACATATGTACACACGAAAGATTATAGTTTACAGAAAAAGATCAAGAGATATTTGACCATTTTTTTTCGAGCATAATTTATTTCTTTCGCCCACTGAACATTGCAAGACATCTTTGAGTTTACCTTGCTTTTGATGCAGTTCAATTGCTGCTTTTCCCATCGATGCCATATTAACATCGCACACACAGAACTCGCAATGAAGCCACCCTTCACCCTTCTTGCTCTTCTTAATTCCTTTGAAGTTTCCGTCGTCTTCTTTAAAAGCACACTTTTTCGGAGGAGTCACTACCTGAAACAAGACAACATTTAAGAACAAAAACAAGCACAAATGAAAAATTAAACGGCGATAGAACACTTCTAAATTTAGGTCCAAATTTAAGTTGAAATGGGAGTATTTTACAGACATTTTCCAAAAATAAAGCACAAATAAAGGACAGTTGAACTTTTGAATTAGAGGACATTTCTTTAAAATAAAGGATGTTCGAGAGCCCTGATTTAGTAGCTCGAAACGAAAGTATTTCACATCAAAATGAAACTTATTCAGTCATTTTCTGATGTGTGAAGCAAAAATTTTGTAGACAACAGTACACAAAGATCAGGTCCAATTTTTTTTAGGCACACTCGTCTGCTCCAACATCAGCACCGGAAAAATGATTTCTCCTTGTTAACGAAATGCAAGGGAAAAATCTACTGGGAAAATACGAATAGACAACTCAGCCGCATGGAAATGCAGCAGCTAAAGAAAAAATAACAAATACAAAAAAGAAATATTTCATTAAACATATAATTTAGCAAGCTACAAAATTTGGAAAAAGAAAAGTAGAACTTCCTAAAAGGTGCAAAACAATTTTAAAAGGGTTTCTTTAAAACATCAAAGCCATGCTTGTTTTCCAAGGTAGAAGTTAAAAAATAACAAATCCCTGGTCATTGTTATTTAACATTTTGAAGGGAAGGCAAGAAATTAGTCAAAAATAGCGTAAACAGGGACGGAAAAAATTGAAATGGAATTATTTTGTTGAGCAAACTAGAAAGACACAACAGACAACAAAATGACAAATGCAGGAGAGCAATACACAAAAAGAAGAGCGCTTGCAAAACAAAGTTTTAGTGTTTTTAAAAGAAACAAAAAGCACCTTTTTTTACTCCGATCCTCATCCTCATGGCTTAATAATATCTTCAAGTTAATGTTTAAGAATCTTAGTTGTGCTACCCAAAAAGAGGTATTTCTTGTGTGGTTGTGGTCTTGAACAGTGCCTACACAAATATCACATCTGCTAGTTGCCCACAACTGGGTGGTGGTGACAAACAAGTACTACTACTAGAGGAGTGTGTTTTGAAGCTGGCTAACTGGGAAAAGGAGTCGAGCAAAACACACGGAATTGGTGTTGATGTGTTTAAAGGGGCACCCCACTCTCTAACCCATACATACATCAGCAACACTTTTGCTCTATGTTTCTCTGCCTCTTTTGTTGGGCTCTGCTCCTTTGGGGTGGCGTTGATGTGAGAGACCTGGTTGGCCTGCCCCTTGCATCATCAGATATCAATAATCTCAGCCGGTGTATGTAGGCAGCAATCAGGCAGTGAGAGTTTCACTCTATCTCTCCTTATTTGGCTATATGAACACTTGAGAAGGGAGGGAGCCTAGGTAGGCAAAACACAAGTGACTAAATTCACTTCCTCATTATTAGCAAATAGGATGCAAGAGGAAAACAAAGGTTGTGAAATTTCGTTGTCGGTTTTTAAGCAATAAGGTTGTGATGTGTTAATTGCAAACTGGGGTAAGAGAAAAATTGAGGCAGTTTTTTT
>JAKMXJ010022623.1:0-14290 GCA_029339935.1 Anguina tritici
AACGACCCGCACCATCGTGTTCAGCACATTCTCTTCTACCCGTTGTCACAAATGAGCGCAACAGGGTTTCCCATGTTAAGAAGAACTGTATTCTGAGGATTTTAAAAACTACTGCATTTCCTCTAATAGATGGGCCAGCGCGTCTATTTTCCAATCCCACTCTAGGGAGCCAGTCTAAAATGCTTTGGCTACAATAAGTGGGTCTGGGTCTGGCTACAATGAAGTCCTAATCTTGGCCCTCAGATCCTACACCCAGACCCTAAACCCTAGACTCCAAACTTTGGTTTAGGTTTTAATGAATTATTAACTTTGATATTTTGTTGAACATACAGAGGAGCAAATTTCAGAAAATTATTATTTTTGGCACTTATTCGCTTTATATGTCCCTGGTAAGAATTAATAAGCGAAAAAAATTTCATACCGTTGTATATCAACCGAATAAGTGCCCATTATTGTTCGATTCTGATGCTTTTAATGGACTCAGAGTAACAAATCGGCGTAAAAATGAGTTTTGGGTGTTTAAAAACATAGCTTGTAAAAAGTTGACTGGGTCTGATCCTCCCATTGCGGTCACTGTTTGGGCAGGAGTCTAGGGTGAGGGGCTCTTAGCATCTTGGTCCGGTAATCCAGAATTGATATTTGAATTCCAGTCACCACCATTTTCCTCTGGACACACGGACATAACAGGGAGCCTTCTATTTTTTAAACCCCTCTGCGGAGGGCCTTCTAATAGAGGCCGCCGTTTATTAGAATAAATACGGTATTTAAATGAGACTACGAGTTAAAAGATGTTCCCTGTACGCGTTTTTTTGTTTAAACTGGAGTAGACGCCCCCAAATTAGAGCTGTAAATTTAGTCTATTTTAGGGAAAATTTTCCGGTCATTTTCTGGCAAGATTTTTTTTTCGAATACAATTGAGTATAATATTGTTTAATTTTCAGGCTGCCCTGGTGGGTTCCCCACCTCCAGGAGCGTCCACCTACGCCCCTACCCCTGGTTATGGTGGGGCCAATACTGTTGGTGGTGCTCAGGCATCGTCGTTTGGGCTGGGAGTGGGCAAATATGGCAACGAGATACCCAGCCCTCTGGATGCAGAAATTCAGCACACCATTCTGGAGATGCAGCAGGAATTGGCCTACATAGACACCCTTCCGCAAACCAACAACCTGCGCCACTCCAAACGACTGTTGAAGGAACGTGAGTGCTTGAATTCTTTGGTCGAAAGGGATTAATTTTTATTGCAGGTTGTGCCAAGTTGGAGAGCACAGTGGACCCGGACTGGGTGGAAGTGGACATCAATAAACCCATCAAGGTGACCAAACGAGTGCTCATCCCTATCTTCAGACACTCCACTGTAGGTTATCAATAGACAGGAATATTAGATTAATAAATTTTGTTGCAAACTAGAAATGGACTCGAGTCAAGGCCACATAACAAAGTGTTTTTGTGTTTTCATTTTAAAAACTATTAAAACCAGCGGATAATTAATTTTTGATTATAAAACATTAAAAGGAAAGATTTTAACAATCAAGAAATAATTTGTTTTCAGTTCAACTATGTAGGCCGTATTCTGGGACCTAAGGGCGCAACTCTGAAGAATATTTGCAAGAAGTTCAAGTGTTTTATCTCCGTGATGGGTGCTGGCAGCACTAAGGACAGAGCCAGGGTATGTGTAAACTGTGTCCCCTCTATTATATCTGCTCTTTTTGCAGGAATTGGAGCTGCTCAACAGCAACGACCCACGCTTTGCCCACTATGCCAGCCCCCTGCACATCCGTGTGGACACTGTCGCCCCTGCCCATGTAGCCCACATGCGAATGGCTGCTTGTCTAAATGTGTTCCACAAGCTCCTGATCCCTGGCAAAGACGTTCACATAGAGGGTATATGTGTGCCCACTGGCACTCCCGCCACCCAAAATAGTTAGTTTTTTTATTGCAGGCAGATCTCAATATAGTGCCAATTCCGCCAAATCTACGCCTATAAATTAAATTGTGCGAAATAAACGCTCAAAAAATTTCAGACGCAGATTCCACCAACCACAACAAAGCTGAAGAATCGGTAGAAAACAAGGAGGTGGACGAGTGGGAGCAGGACTTCAAGTTTGGCGCCGAGGCTTTGGAGGAAGACTACGAGGGTGAGAAGTCAAAACGACAGGAACACAACCACCAGACCAGCAGCAATGGAGGGGGAGGGCCTATTCGGGGAACCAGAGGAGGATCCACTGCATCAGGCAGAGGTGGTCGAGGAGGAGGATTTGTGCCCAGAACTCGCCCAGCCAACAGCCACAGGTGAGTATATATAGCGGTACAGGGTGAAAAACAAAGTATGGAAACTTTCTTGTTTGTGATATCCCGCTCAAACATCTACAATATTGGTTTATTAAAACATGACAACAATAAAAGACACGATAAAAAGGTATCAAGTGTGAGCCTAAATTTCAAAGTAGTTTGAAAGTAGCCTTTTTCACAATTGTTCGCACTCACTTTTTATCTTTTCCTTCTTCTCGACCCATTTTGTGCTTTTTGTCTTCATTGCGTTGAATTTCGGTTTTGATCTTCTGAATCATTTGCGGAGTTCTTACAGCTCTCTTCCTTTTCGATCTCCAGACGCCTCAGTTCATTAAAATGTTTGATTGCTTTTAAGTCGATGGGTTTCGCAGCACTAAGTTCTTTCAAAATGTGCTCTCGCTGGCGCATTCTGATGATTTCTGTTCGCTTATCTTTATTGGTGTTGATAATATAGCAATAAAATAACAAGAAAGATACAAAAGAACTTTACGAATAAAATAAAACAAAAAAAATCAGGTCTAATAATGTTCAGTTACATGGACCGAATGAAAAGTTTCCATAATTTCTGCGCACCCTGTAGAACTGACTCGAAATGATTTAAACTGTAATCCTTTTTTTCAGAAGCGAGCCCTACTAGACTAAGAATAACAAGCAGTGTGTAGTGAGTTTTTGAGCCTCAATTTGTTGAAGAAACTGAATAAAACAACCAATTTATTTGATTTAGAGAAAGATGGAGTGTTTTACCCACACACACACATCTATTAACCTGCTGCACTAATTTGGTTCCAACATTTATAATGGGGTCTCAAGTTGAGACGGAGTTAAACGTGACCAGAAAGTGCAAACAACTGTACTTTGGAATTTCAGTGCACTCAACAGTTACTAAAGATAGGAATAGGCCGTCAATTGGGACCCGGGCCGAGCCCATTTACCAGGGTTGTGAAAGAGTAAATCACCGTGATAATATACCGGTAAACTACCCCCTTGAAAAGGAACTGGTAAAAACTGACAAAATTCTTTTTCAATTTTGCACTAATCATAACTGTTTGGGAAATTGTCACAAAAAATAAAAAATTTTGACAAAAAAGATATTAAGCATTTTGTCGTAAATTTTTACAGCTGTCATTTAAGGGGTGTAATTCTATAGGGAAATTTCAATAAAAAATCGATTGCGTGGGCTACCCTAACTTTCCACTCGTTAGAGCTTTTGATCTAATTTTTTCAGCAATGATCTTGAATAATTTTCCCCAATCCATCTATCATGATAGATAAAAATGAGTCGCTTTTGCAAAATTTATTTTTTTCGGCTTACCTTGGTAGTCCTTATCTCGACATTTGGAAATAATATTAGGACCGAAGCCACCAATATTAGTTGTTTTCTTGATTAATTACTAGACGAAGACTCTTTTGGGAATCCACTTCCGATGTCGGAATCGTGGATTCCGTTCACAAAATGGAGATCTTGCCACAATTACATCCATAAGATAAGAAAAAAAGCCTGTGTATAGTTACATGGTAATGTGGTAATATCTCCATTCTTTGAACGGGGAATAGACAATTTTGACACTAGAAATGGATTCTCCTGTCAATTTTAGACCGAAAATGGTCTGTTTCTAGTCATTAGTTAATAACAAGTAATAATTATGGTAGCCTTAGTCCTTTTTTACTTCCAGGCTTAGAAATGTCGAGATAAGGGGCGACCAAGGCAAACCAACAAAAATAAATTTTCCAAAAGCGACTTATTTTCATCCAGATGCACTGGGGGTAATTGTTCGAGATCTTGCCGAAAAAATTATATCAAAATCTCTAAGGAGTCCAAAGTTAGGGCAGCCCACATAATCGATTTTTTGTCGAGATATAGAATTTTACAGGATTCTGCAGAATTTTACTGAGGCTCGCGAAACTTCTGACTAATTAGATCTGAACAGGACCGAGAAACAGACCGAAAATATTCTGCCTGCTTTACAGGAGGGGGTAACTTTTGGAGATTTTTGTGGTTTCCCCATATGCCATTCCTCCATTTGTAGAGGTCTAAGTAGGTAAAATTAAAGATTGTCGAAAACTATGCAAATACAGAAGTGAACATCGAGGAATTATCCAATGTTTACCCACCTTTCTTTTTTGAGCTTTTCCAATTTTTTGGGATTTCTGCAGAAAGAGCATCACCTACGGAGCGAAGAAAATTATTGCCGTTGTTTAACACAAATTAGCAGATAAGAAACTAGTCATCTATTGGATTTTTGGGCGTTTGTGTAAAAACTCGAAGATGCGTTTAGACAAACGGACTTTCAAACCCTTGGGAGGTATTTTCAACGCCTGAAAGTCATAAACAAAAGATTGATTTCAACTAACAAAAAGAAGTATAACAAAAGTTTAATAAAGCGGGCTGTCATGCAAAAGCTTTAGGTCTAACAAATCGAATGCATAGAATTTTTAAGCAGCAGTCAATATAACCAATAATAACTGAAAATAACCAAAGATAAAAATAAAATAAAATTTCATGCAAAATGAATTTGATGTAAACATGAAAAAAGTTAAGAACTATTAAAAATTAAACAGGGATTTCATAATTTAGATGAACAAACCACTGGAGAAATTTGCTTGCACCAATTCGTTCCCTTAATTTCACAAAAAAATCTGCTCTATCGGATGACAATTGCACTACAAAATGATAATTTACATGAACATTAAAAAGTGCATCTGTGTTTTTTATAATCATGTGTTTGTTTGTCATTAAATATACAAAATCATTGGGAACAACTTGGCCAAACACACATCTATCTACAGCATATTGACAGAGTAGCACATGACAACACTGATGTCAACAGATAAGATTTCTTGCGAACGACCTCCCTGGGACACAGAGTCCAGCTTGACCAATGCTACCTCAGCCCGATTTCAGCTTCACACTCCTGCTTGAAAATGAAGATCGAATGGCCATACTGTTCCTGAAACTAAAGTATTTAGACGTAGTAAATAAGCATTCGGTAAAAACCCTGACCATTAAATGATTCATCGTCCAGATATTAGGTCCTGATAGAATAATGTAATCTTAGTAAAACTAGATGAATCTCGCTATGACAGCTAAGAATACGTTTAAAGAAACTAGTTTAACTTGGTATTCGAATCTTGATTCAATACCAAGTTTCTGCAGAATAACATCTAGCCTGCCGAAGACACATTTCAGCTTGTCAGGATGGAAATAATGCAGGACCACAAGAACTAAGCTTCTCAAACCATAAAATTATGATTAAAAGCAAGATTACAGTAAATCTTAGCAGATATATTTTTAATGTTGTTACACAGCAAATATTGTTTAACGAATATTCAAAGTCAGAAAAGCGCAGCCAATTTTAGCAATTGCCAGTTTTGAAAAATCACGTTAGACGTTTTGAAACACAGCACATTTTGGCCACAAATAATCTTATTATTCTGCCCTTGCTTTAAACGTTAGGAAAAATAGTGCAAAGAAAATTTCAAAAAGCTACCGAAAGAGGCTACGAGAACAAAAAACATGCCTCGTTTGAACCGGAGTACTATGTCTCTTTAAAGAACCATGTCTATTCCGATCTCAGTGGTCTAATTCAAAATATTTCATGAACTATCGATGTTTTTGATGCAAAGTTTTCAGTGTGATCAAGAGAATGCGTTGATAATTCGTCCAAATCTTGTACCTTTATTTTTCTTCGAAAACAATTCAATTTTTTCATCCATAAGGCACTTGCAGGAATATTTTTGGCCAAAAATGGAATCCCCTCGCTCAAAAGTGCCTCAAACCAATTTAATTTCTTGTTTTAGGTTCTTAAACGTACAGAAGAGATGTTTTTAAATCTGGGAAAACAATCGTTTAACCAAAATTAACTTTTTGTGTTTGTCCTCAGGGTAAACAGAAAATACTTGTACAAAAATACTAAGAAAAATATTCCGAAGTGCTGCGATAATTTTTTATGCTTGTCAATAGACAACCACTCAATAACCTCAATACGTTCCCATAGTCTAATATGACCCCATGACTTAAAGGATTTGCTTAGGTTGAGGATTTGCCTCAACCTAAGTCTTGGATGAATTTAATATTAGACGTACTGAATTTTGGACGAATTGCCAACGCATCAATCAAAATAGACTGGCCCTAAAATTAAATTTTAAAAGCAAGTCTCACCTGACTGCACGGAAAATTTTGTTTAAAAACTATCGGTCATTCCAGAAATTTTTCGAGTTGGCACGGGACCACTGAGACAGGAAGAGACATGTCCTTTAAAACGGAAAAGGAAATTATTTACAAAGTTTTTTATGATTGGTTAAGTAGGCCTGCAGGCTGCCGAAAACATATGCAATTATATAAAAAATGTCTATATAGAACACTTTGAATAGATTTGTTTAATTAGTGCACAATGAGTAAGCGTTCTCTCTAATTGCTGAATTCAATCCGCTTTGCAGTAAAAAACCTGTCCATGCGACTACCGTTGATGATAACTTAAAAGTCTTGTTGGCTTTTGGTAAGTTTACCAACATTTTGCGTGTCACATATACACCTTCTTCAAAAATCTTTATCTAGGTTTTGGTCAGATCCATTGGTTGGGGAACCCTACGCTGATGGTTTTTTTGGATAGCCAAGAGCCCGAGGATCATTTTGATACCAAACTCCAAAAAAAATTTGAAATAAAGATGAGAATGCACCCAGGGGCAACCAACAACCACCAACCTCAAAATTTTTCTTATGCGATGCGTATATGAAGTTCCTTACCCTTTCAATAACTATTTTCAGACATTTTTTGGTGTTTTTTGGTCAAAAGACAACGTTTTAGACAAAAATTGAAGAAAAATGTAAAATTTTTTGAACATTTGGTAGTTGGAATTTCTGGCCTAGTCTGCATTAGCAGAGCAATAATCTATAGCACGAGTGCCGAGATATTAGCATTTTTGTAAAGAGCCTTGATGTATTCCTATGTAGACGAATTGCGTTTGCCGTTTTTCAGCTGTGGGCAATATGTATATTTTCATTGATATCATCGATTGATTAAAAAATGGTATCAAAAGATTAGATGCGAATAAGACCTGTAGTTTGCTATTTTAGTTCATAGATGGTCGTTTATTTTCTAAAGCTATTATTATTAAAATGATTTCCATCTCTTAGCACATGTTTCTTATAATGACTGGAGGAAATTTCCATTCACTGATTTCCATTTCTAGTGAGCACTGGCTAATAATTTTTCATCCTCTAGTCCCATGTATTATCTTTTGCCTTAGCATAAACTGGGGTTTTTATATGAGTCCAATATTTTCCTAAATAGTTTAAACGTATCCAGTTAAACCTCTATACAGGGTGGCACAAATAAGCCCTAATTCTTAAAGCTTAAAAAACTTTTTGAGGTATTGTGTTTTCGTGTTACTTTTTTCCTGTTTTTTTGGAACTTAACTACGCATATTGTAATCTGGAAACTCGTCTAGAAAATGAGTGGTCGAGCATCAAAAGAACATGAAATAAGTGACAAGAAAAACAAAATAACAGTCGAACCTCGATATTAGAGCATCCCTCGGCAACGGCCTAAGGTGCTCCTAAGTCTAAGCTCTTATATCGAGAGTAAATGCTAGCGAGAGCAAGGTTTATTCAAACAATAAAAAAATTCAATGTGCTCTTATATTGGAGTGCTCTTATATCGAGATTCGACTGTACTACAAAGTTTTTATTCGAACTTTAAGAATTAGGGCGGTTTTTTGGTCCATACTGTATAACGGCCCACTCAGGACCCACCGCAGGGGTCGTCATATAGAGGCATCTTTTTTGGATGGAGCTGTTATATGAAGGTTTAATTGTGCTAAGAATGTGCAATACCTAACGATATCGATTAAAAGACACAACTGACCAATTACAGTCAACCCTCGATATAACGCCCCTCCCCTTAAGTTGGGCCCCCAGCTAGGTCAATTTTTTGTCATTTTTTTCGACTTACCCTTATTTGTGATTAAGGGGGTTCACCCTTATTTCCGCAAAATTCATTCCCGCCAAACTTTTTTTTACAAATTTTGGTACTTATCCCGTTTGCACCCGCCCCAAATTTTCCAAATTTTATTATTTAAATTCCAAAGAAGCTATACAAGGTGATAAATTCGTGAAATGGGGTTTGGTTTGAGCCTAATAGGGTCGGCCTACCCTTTTTAACCTGTTAGTCAACCAAGTCCCACTTCGCGAATTACCACATTTTTAAGCCTCTTTGGATTTGAATAATAAAAGTTGGAAAATTTGGGCTGGAGATGCAAACGGGATAACTACCAAAATTTGAAAAAAACGGTAATGAGTTTGGCGGAAACCCATTACCGAGGATTGACTGTATTTGTGTCGACACAGTTTTTCCCTAATGGTGTGGTGAAATTTTTCCGCAGTTGGGAATACTCTTGAAAGATTTCTAGAGTTTGATAAAAATGTACTGCAAGTGAAAACTTTTTTAATCATACAATTGTGAAATTCGTGCCGCGTTATTGTGAATCAGTTAAATTGTATATTGTGATGTTGGTAAATATTGAAAACCATTAAACTTTAATCCAATTATAGCCTTGATTGAATTATCGAAAAATCCCAATTTTCAAAAATATCTCTCGAGAGTCCAGCGCTTTGGCCAAAAATTTCCGAATTTAAAAGGTAAATGTGTACATTATTTTAGAGGTTTCTTATTGATATCTAGGCTTTCTTGAAAAAAATTGATGCAAATTTTTAAATGGTTTTTCAATTGGTCGTTTAGCGTTCGGTAAAACAACTTATTTGGGACAAACAATTAAAACTAGAATTAATAAATTCAAAACTAAAATTGGATCAAAAACGTTTAAAAATTTGCTCGCTAACTAAATTTGACAAAATCATAAGCTCAAATAAGTAACCAGTGACTTCAGTAGTCTCTTTATCTGATTTTCACGTTCAACATTTTCCAGATTATTCGTCCAAGTTGAGAAATTCAATAAGTAGCAACAATGGCTGGTGGCAATCCCGACTATTCTGGTTATTCTGCTGAGGTTTGTGGGATTTAGCCTGCCTTCCTCTCTAGTTATTTTTGCTAATGTATTTTTGCAGAACTACGGTTATGGGCAAGTTTCCCAGGACTATGGTGGCGGCGGATATGGTGGTGGGATGCCTGCTATGGGTGGACGTGGCGGCGCTCATGTTGGTGGACCACCTATGCCCTATGGTTATGGATTTGGTGGCGGCGCTCCTGTTGTTGGTGGCTATGGCGATGTCATAGCTTCTCCATTGGATGCTGAAATCCAGGTCGTATGCCGTGAAATACACACTGAGTTGCAAACTCTAGAGCAGTCTGGCGAGTATGGAGAGCAGTTCAAGAATGCTCGGCGTTTGCTGACTACAGGTCAGGAAATTAATTTTCTGTGCCGGTTTACAGCTCCCATTTTTAGAAGCTAGCAAGTTGGAAAATAACATCGATCCTGAGTGGCTCGAGGTGGACATCAATAAACCTATCAAAGTGACCAAGAAAATTCTCATTCCCAGCTTCCGTCATCCTAAGGTTCTTTTCTTCGATCCCCGTTACATTCATTAACACGTTTTCTACTCTGACCTATTGTGTGACTTGAAAATTTCAGTTCAATTTTGTTGGCAAGGTGCTTGGTCCGAAGGGAACTACCCTGCAGAACATCGCTAAACAGTTCAAGTGTCACGTCTACATTCTTGGCCGTGGCTCTACCAGAGACCGTGCAAAGGTGGCTGTTTGTTTGTATTTTTGCCAAAACAACAATTTCTCCTTTTCCGAGATTTTTTTGGGCAGCAATTTCTTGTTTGTACAAGACAAAATGACAAATCGTCAGGACCGAGGAATGTTGTCGCCTTATTTCTAGATCGGTGTTCTAAATTTAAATCTAAATTATCAATCGTCTATTATCTAAATTAGGAAGCGAAAAGTAAAATCATTTCAAACTGGGTTAAAAATTTTAACTTAAAATCAAATTATTATGACTATATGATGTTTGCGTGTTATAGGAGCAAGAACTTCTTCAGAGTGGGGACCCTCAGTTCGCCCACTATGGTGGACCATTGCATGTAAAGGTTGAAACCACAGCTGCTCCAGCAATTGCATACAAAAGAGTGGCAGGTGTTTTGGACGTGTTATCTCAACTGCTTATTCCAGTAGGTTTTGCCGACTTTGGTTATTTGGAGGTATTTTCGTAGGTATTTCTCCGAAAGACCAGTTTCAGTATCCGATTTTATTAACCTGTTTTTAAATTATTTATTTTCAGGTGAAAGACACAGAAATCGAAGGAATAACCACAGCTATGGAGGTGAAGCTGGGCGATGAAGGTGACAACGGCGGAGATGCTGACGGTGAAGCTGGTAACCACGAACAAGACAATGGCAACGGCGGCGAGAGCAAACCACAGGGAGGAGGCAATAGTGGCGGATATCAAGGTTGGCCTCTAATGCCTTGATATACGATTATTGATTTTCCGTGTTTAGGAGGTGGAGGTCGTGGTGGTCAATTCAACAGTGGAGGCTTTTCTGCTCGTGGAGATCGCGGATCTCATCGAGGAGGTGGTCGTGGTGGAGGAGGCTTTCGCGGTGGGTTCAATGACGGAGGCGGACGTGGCGGTGGTTTCCGTGGACAACGCGGTGGTGGAGGCCCTATGCGTGGTCGTGGAGGTGGTGCTCCTAGAGGTGGCGGGTAGGTTATATTCAAAATGTATTACTTTGGCCTTGAAAACTTGTGGAGTGATTTTTGCAAAAATTTTGATTGCAATCTAATTCTTTTCAAATATTATTTTCCAAAATTTTCTTCGGAAGTTTTGTGGTACGTTATCTTGGCGTCCGCTGGTATGTATTTGTTTTCTATTGGAATTAAAAAAAAATATTACGAGGGATAATTATTACAATTTATGAAAAAGAAATTGTTTTCTCCAAAAGTTTGAGTGTTATAACCACTTTTTGGAAGGCTATTTTTTTAAAAGCTTGCAATCGATATTTTGACTAAAGCATTTCCATTCAGGTACCAGCCGTACTGAGGAATTTGCCTCTAATCGAAGTTGAAGAAGTTTCCGGAACAACAGTTTTCTTTGAGGATCATTTTTCTCTAGTGTTTGTGTTTGGCCGTCATTACTTCTATTTCTCTGAAGGATTCTTCTTATTCATCTTTATTTGTTGTTGGAATTCGCTCGCTCCATTTCTCACCTTCTCCAAAATAAAGATCTTGCGCAGTTTGTGGCTCTTTTATTTGAGGATTTTTTGTAATGGATCCATTTCATATAGTTCCATTTGTATTAATTCGCAGAATGGCACTACTACCGCTTAAGGTCATCGACCACGTGAATTTTATTGAATTTTCTTGAAAACAATAAAAAGTGACTTGTAGGTTTAAAAGTGTAAAAGTGTATAAATCATTATGAACCTCGAGATGTGCATTAAAAGCAGACAAAAGAACAATTGCTCCATTTAATTACAATTCGAATATCCTTTTCCTTTGGTAAAAATGTGGTGGTAATATATTAATTATTAATAATATTAACAAATAATATTAACTATATGTGATTCAATAGAATCCCTTCTGATGTATTTTTCAGGTTTATAATGTTTTATTCGGGTTTCTTGTGCACTTTCGGGCCTAGAAACCACTTTTTATTGATTTCAAAAAAAAATCCAGCAAAATTGACGTCATTGATGACCTAAATCCGTAGTAGTGCCCACAGAATTCCGTTTTGCCCGACCTTTAAAATTTAATTGTTTCGTCGAGGACGTGTTTTGTCAGTGATTTAATAAAAATTTGTTGTTTTATTTTGTTTTTTTCCGGTAAAGGTTAAGGCCGTAGTGATGTTTGCTACGCACATCCATTTAAAGCCTGACATATGGCAGAAGAGGACTTCTTCTGGATTAAAAAGGCCGTAAAATTAAAAAAACCTTAAACGTGTTGATATTTTTTTGAAAAATGATATCCGGGAAAAAGTTTGGCGACCTATTCTGCGACGTCCGTGGAAGTCGGGTGCTCTGTCTAGCGCTCTGGTGGTTGCGTGCTTTGATGCCAAATCCAAATTTTCAAATGCCTTAAGAAAACTTGAACCTGTTATTAAGAAAACCAACCTGAGTTCTGATATTTCTTTCGAATTGCTTGAGTTCCACTGAATCTTCGCATCGTAAATTATTGTGAGAATGTTAATCTATAAAAAAGTTTATTTTATGTGATTTTGCCAAAAAAGTGCCCTTGTTTGTCGTCCAAAAATACTGGAAGTCCTAGATCATTTTGACTACTCTTCACTGCTTGGCCCGGCATAAGAACAGAGGAATTTCCAAAAAGTTCTGATTTGACTTTAGAATTGCTTTTCCACACTATCCTTCAAAGTATCCATCTAAATATAGCATTTGCTTGCGTTTTTCAGCCAAAGATACTGGAATTGCTGTTGTTGTTCTCTTTTGCCTGAAAAAGTCCTTTTCAAAAATGGGCGACAATAGTTTATCTATTAATTTAATAAATTAAATGTTAATCCTTGTGGAGAGGAAAGCAGGAAGAAAGAGAGAGCAATATAGAGCAGAGAGAGAGAGAGGGCAGAGAGGAGACGACTAGCTTATTTCTTTACTCTACACAAGACAGGTACGTGACAAAATAATCTAGCGCCAAAATAGTCTTGCGGCCAAAATAGTCTCGCAATTTTTTCATATATACCATTGTGAAAGGGAGATAAGTCCTTGTGGGAGACATTTCAGAGAGCGGCTACTGTCAGGACAAAATAGTATAAGCCCCTCCTTCAGGGCCGGTATGCACACATTATAAGAATAAACAGGAAGCAGTTTGGGCAGGTGTTGCTTGCTTCGTTCGCAAAGACAACACAATGCCCCCTGTTTGCAATGGATATGGGGAGTTTGATATCGTGAAGTTAGCTACTTTGGACGAAAATTGTGGGCAATAGATCTACTGGTCGAGATTTTCGAAGGATTAGTAGTGTTAAACAGATGTAAAAATAGTCTCGGGACAAAATAGTCTCGCAATTCGATCATATGCCAAATCATATGCTTTAGGCGCGGGTAGGCTGCTTACTACTCATTCGAGTAAAGCTCGTTTGGGATAGAATTTCAGTGGTGTAAAAAGCGGGTCACCAAACCATGCTATCGCACCCATAATATTGTTCTCAACGCATTTTGAAGTGACCATCTTCCAGGTGGATGGCCACCTGCATCACCCAAGAATTTGGATGATTGGATTCGGATAGTGGAGGTTTGACTGTAGCAAGTTAATGGCTTACCCTTTCACAATGGTATATGACAAAATTGCGAGACTATTTTGTCCAAGATTATTATGCCAAGATTATTTTGGCTCGAGACTATTTTGGGTCTTTTGTGAGAAAATAAACGATTTGAACAGACAATCCGACATTAACACAAAAACTTAGGTAAGAATCTTAGCATTCAAGTACTCAACGGTTGATGTTAACAAGCGCATCGGACTTATAAAACGGTTGAATAACCCGGTTGAAGAATGGCAGGTTGTAGAGCTACCCGCTTTTCCGATGTATAAAGTCAAACTCAGTTGAAGAATAAACTGGTTGAAGAATTAGCCGGTTGAAGAATATGTTGGTCGAGAATTTAGCGGTCGAGAACTGTAGGTTGAAGAACAAGGATAGAGCCAAAAAAGCAGAAAAACGGTCAAAAAGTGACCATAAAGTGAACAGAATGACTGGAAAACTGGGTTCTGTGTGCACAACTGAACCAATAATCCACAAAAAAAGACAAAAGGAGCCATAAGATGAAAACAGGTTAGAGTTGCCGAATATTTTACGAACTGGCAAACCAAACGGTTAGTCATTATAATTTATCGCGTTTACGCAAACTAGTAAATTCTGGTCTTCAAAGTTTTCATAATTTTTTGGAGATTAAATCGACTATTCTGCGCCGAATGTTCTAAACAGAAGCGCCGTTAGAGCAAGAGAGCAGTTCGTTGAGCGCCGATATTGCAAAGGAAATGTGCAATAATTCTCCACTACAATGGCGAATATGGTCCACTGTACCCCCGAAAATGGCCTA
>JAKMXJ010022717.1:0-19271 GCA_029339935.1 Anguina tritici
TAATCATATGAAATTCTGAGTCGAACTAAACACTCATGCCGCTTGACCGTTCAAGTGTTAATTTCTAAAGCAATAATGTTTTAATTTGTTGAAATGATGTTTTGCATATGAACTGAAGGACACACAAAAAACTTTAATGTCGATTACACTAAAAAGCTGGACAATTGGTCGAGTTCACCACTTTTTGTCCTGGCTTTTAAGTATAAACCATTTTAGACTCCAATTTTTAAATAGAAAACATGAAGTTATTTGATTAACCTGCTTGCGAATTTCATATGTGTGTTATTGATGTTTGATCGCAGAAGAACAAAGCATTAAAGGAATTTTAATAAGTAATTTTTTCTCTGACCTTTTCCTAGCCTTTTGTCCGATGCACACTAGTAGTTTGTTGTTAAAGAATTTAGAAAAAACAAATTTTTAAGCACGGTAATGTTTTAATGTCTCTGGCACCATATGGGGACGGCGAATCAATAGCAGTTCTATTTCAACAAAAGACATCACATAGACAAATCAATAAACAGTGGCTGTTACAAAGATTTTTGACTTCGGTATGATTCTTCTGGACTTCTGTCTTCGTCGTCGTTGCCACCACCAATTCCAAGCGCGGTTCTCCTTGAGGATGGATACACACTGTTTCACCTTTTTTCCAATGATATCTATAAGGGTACCAGTAAAACTCTGGCCTTTTTCCATCGGTTCATCTGACCAGTTTTAAACATAGCGGATGCGCCCTGGTGAAGTAGTTTCTAAATTGAACCCAGATATTCGGTCAACTCTTTTGTAGTGGTCGCATTCATATATGGAAGCTGATCAAAATGTTTCCCAACATCGATAACGGTCCCGCCCAGACTTTTGTTCCCAAAAATATTTTGCAGCATAATAATTTGAAACAATTTATATCCTCAGATTCTATCTTGAACGAGGACGAGGGTCATTTCGTGCACAGGTTCGGTTTCCGCCGGCAGGAAAAATATTTTTGATAGGTATTCCCAAAATTGAGAAAAAAGACCGGAAAAACCCGCAAATTTTTCTACTAGGGTGCCTGCCAGGGTATCCAGGTGGATTCTGAAGTTCTGGATTTCAGCCAATTGGGTCATCAATTCATGGTATTCTACTTAAAATCATGTGATGAACACGCTTTGGAGGGACTAAAATACGGTTTTCTCTATCGCAACCTCAGAACCTAGGCTAAGTACCCTATCCAAGAGGGTACCCCAGCTGGACTACCTGAGTTTTTAGTTATAAACGTCAGTGGGCAAACAAATCATAATATCCTACTCAAAATAATTTGCTGAACAAAGTTTGTAAGGACCAATCACGAAAATGGGGTTACCCATCCTGGACCAGGTAGATGTCCACCTAGTCTATTTACTGGAATTCCAAAGACAAATCAACCTATACCTAGTAACAATACCTGGGTACGTTTATTACTTTTCTCCATCAGCTTCAGTTTGGAAAAATATGCAACTCCAATGAATTTTGGTCCCGCTCGAATCTCTTTTCCAAGAGAATTATTCATTCACATTCTTCAGTAGCTTACGATCCCTAATGGATGACAGCATTTCGTAGTTCATTTTTTCCCCGAATAAAAAATGGAAAAGACAATATAAATGGATATGCGTCGCGCGAAGAAATGTACTACTCAAATTTTTTACAAGCTTCAAGGCAGGTTATCATGGTTTATTCGCCCATTTATGCCGATCTCTGAAAACTGAGGAAGTCCGGCTTGGAATACACCTGGATCAGTTACCTAGCCTGTTTTCTAAAGGTGATGGCCAGAGAAACTGTCTTTAAGTCACTCCAAAGTCTGAAGTTCAGACTCTGAACTTCAGACCCTGTTACGGACATCACTTTGGTTCAACGGTTTGATGACCCGTTCGGCTGAATTCCAAATTCGGGTTGTCCAACCGAATATGCCCTGTAGGCACTCTGGTAAAAACCTTTACGCCATCACTGGTCTTTTAGACTGATTTGGATAATGACTGTCAAAATATGTTTGCTAATAACAATTTCCAAACCTGCGGACTCTGGATGAAACCACCTAGTGAGCCTGAACAAAGAAATAATAATTTTGACTTAAATTTTTGACTCAAAACCAATACAGGTTTGAAACTGCTTCCTGGGTCTTCGTATGATTTGCTTTTCCTTTCCTTTTTTATCTGTTGCTTTATCAAATGCGGTACGGACCTGCTTTCTACAAATCGCGCTCACCTTACAGCATCGCATAGTAAAAAAGTTTATTTACTGGAAACAAGGCACAACCGAAGTTTCAACAAACAGAGTTAAGAGTTAGCAATTAGAAACATTAGAATAATTAGGACAAATTAAAGCCTACTTAGCCACTCAAAAATCAGCGTTCAAAGAGAATTCGCGATCTTCTTCCTTGCCAATGACTCCCATCTTCTGGTACTCAGATACCCGCTTCTCAAAGAAATTGGTTTTGCCCTGGATCGACAGATTCTCCATAAAATCAAATGGATTCTTGGTTTTGTAGATCTAATATGGTACTATCAGATAGCAAGAATTTTAAGACTGACCTAACATACCTTTCCGTAACCAAGTTCCACCATCAGGTGGTCCGCCACAAACTCAATGTATTCCTGCATAAGCTTGCAGTTCATTCCAATCATAGCACATGGCAGAGCATCGGTTAAGTATTCCTGCAAGTGACTCGTAACAGTACTGATTTGGATGAAACCTCCGAAATATTTTACCTTCTCAATTTCCACGGCGTCCCTGATAATCTCTTGGATTCTTGCTTCACTTGGTTTATAGTTCAAATGTTTGAAAAGAAGACAGGCGAAGTCTCGGTGCAGTCCCTGAATAAAACATTGATCAGAAATTTAGAAAAAAATGTCAACCAACCTCGTCCCGGGATATCAACTCATTGCTGTGCGTCAATCCTGGCATTAACCCACGTTTCTTCAACCAGAAGATAGCAGCGAAACTACCCGAGAAGAATATTCCTTCGATGGCGGCTATGAACGTGCTAATTCAAATAGAAAACACAACAAAACCAACCAAATGCAACAAGTCTTTCTCCAAACGAAGCTTCTTTGCTGGCTATCCATCGCAGAGCCCAGTCCGCCTTCTTCTTTATGAATTCAAACTCAAAGATAGCATTGAACAGTTTGCTTCTAAAATGAAACTTAAATATTTTTTGTGAAATAACTAACCAGAAATATCTTACCTCTCATCTGGATCCTTGACATACGCCTCGATCAACTTAGAGTACATCTCTGAATGGATGTTTTCAATAGCAATTTGGAATCCGTAAAAGAATCGAGCCTCTGGAACCTGCACTTCCTGAGCAAAACGTTCGACCTTAAAAAAACTGAATAAACGACAGATCTTCATAAAAGAAAAGACCAACCAAATTCTCATTTACAATACCATCTGAAGCGGCAAAAAAGGCGAGAACCCGGGTGATGAAGAATCGCTCGTTGTCATTCATTTTGTTCCAATCTTTGGTGTCCTTGGCAAGATCTACTTCCTCCACAGTCCATATAGATGCCACTGCCTTTTTGTAGAAATTCCAAATGTCCCAGTACTTGATGGGGAAAACGACAAATCGATTAGGATTATCACGTAGGAGTGGCTCATCTTTCTCATTGATCTTGTTTGAAGGCATCTGAATCTTTTAATGAAAAAAGTGTGAAAAAACATGGTTTAGTAATACCGAGTTTTCCTTGTCACATTCCATTATAATTTCTAATGTATCCTAAATTTCAATCGATTTTACAAAATAAAAGCTGAAAGCAACTGAGATAAAAAGATTTCTAAGAGTCACGCCACACAAAAGCTATCTAAAGGAGGGAAGATGCAAAGATGTAAATAAATATACCCGCCCGATTTTGAAACACCCATCATTGGCTTTTCAAAATATCTCTTGCGACGAGTCTGGTGTTATGTTCATTGTGAAATTTGAACGTGGAATTTTTTGTCTTATTCCCAGCTTCACGAATTTCACATTACTGCCAATCGTTCTGACTTTCCTACTCAGAAACTAAGTATAAGTCACAGGCTTAATCTTAGTTTTGGTTTGTATCATTTTAATTCAGTTTACGTTTTCTACACTTAATCTAAGCTTTTTCTGGCTTTTCAAAACAAAAATGCAAATATCTGGCGATCCTGTATCAAGCGTTTTAACTTCGTCGTGCTATCTAAATATAATATTTGGCAGATATCTGTTTTTCACGCTTATTTTTGATTTTGCACCAAAAAGTTTTTGCGTTTCAAAACCGTTTTTCAGTTTTTTGAAGGAAGTTGGTTTTGTGTTCTAAATAGCATTAAAACTGCATTCTTAGGGATATTTTTCGTTTTTTGTTTTTCAATTTAATGCGTTTTTTTGCGAAGAACCATGGAAACCGCTAAAGTAAATTCCTGCAAAAATTATCAAACTATGGTATTCTACCCAAAATGGTGCCCTAAAAACGGTTTGAAGAGACAAAAACACAGATTTGACATACCAATACCCTTCTACCTGTACCATTTACCCCTACCTTTACCTTCAATTAAAAAATTTCGGGGCTTTGACCCCTTTTTGGCGGGATTTACTCGACTTTTACCTAAATTCGAGGCATTTCTGAGGCTGGAGGCACTTCTAGTAGTTATGAAACCCTGAAATCATGGCCTCGTTGGATAGCCAAGAACTTGAGGATCATTATGATACCAAACTTAAAAAAAATATAAATGTAAAGGAAAATAGAGTGTGCACCCAGGGGGGGATTTGAACCAGCAACCTCGACTTTCTCCTAGGCGATGCGTGTATGAAGTTTCCGGTGCCACTCGGTTATAAGTTATAAGGCTTAATGTCATGGTGACCAATGTGGTACTTCGCATTTTCAATTTTTCTTCCGAGATGAAGAACTGAACATTTGCAAAATTCAATGCTAAGACCATTTTGTATGCACCAATGACTAACGGCTGTTAATAAATTTTTGGAGCAGAAGTATAGAATCTAAATCATCTCCATGAAAGATATAGACTTTTAAGTCATCAGCAAAAAATGTTAAGCAGAGTTTTGTATTTTTTGCTATGTTGGTTAAGTCACTAATGAAAAAATTAAAAAGAAGTGGCCTCGAAACTAAACTTTGAGAAACTCCGCTGATTACTTTTGCCGCTTTAGAGAATGATTCTCCAATTCTCACACGAAACTCACGATTAGTTAAAAAGTTTTTCAACCAAGAAAGTAAACTGTCTCTGATTACTGCATCATAAAGTTTCTCTAATAACAAAGAATGTGGGACAGTATCAAAAGCTTTGGAAAAACCAAGATAGGTAACATCGATTAATTTATTTTTATCTAAGGCCGCTGTCCAATCATCCAAAGCAATAGGATGTCCACTGATTTTTTGAAGTAAAGCCACATTTTGATCCGGGAATTATTTGATAAAACTTTAAGAGCTCCTTTTATACAAAACCCCCCATTATTTTTGAAAGGGAGCAAGTGAAATAGGCCCATAATTTGTAACCACCTTTTTTGCCCCAGCATTAAAAATAGGTTTGACAATTTATTATTTCCAGATTTCAAGTATTTTCACCCATTATCATCGACTATGTAAAATTTTTATAAAGGGGGGCAAGGACACACTTTTTTAGAAGTATTTTAGAAATGTTGTCAGAGAGTATTTATTTTCAGTGCTAGTTTTTCTAGCACTTTATTATTTCCACTTGGTCAAAAACAACATAGCTGCAAGTTTTTTTATTTACCTAGCGTGGGATAGCGAATAACAGCCACTGTTAAAAACGGACATATACACCAATAGTATATCTCGGCATCCGGAGCGAGTTAGGCGGAGCGAATCAGTCACCGGAGCGAGTTGGGTGTCATTCCTCGGTTATACCTCCGCCGATAAAAACAACTTTTGTAAAAGTATTTAGATACAAATTTTAAAGCAAATATTTTGAATTTTAAACGTGAAAAAACCATCTTAAATGGGAATAAAGGGAGGGGAAGGGCATAATAGGGGGACACTTTTTGTTCGAGGGCCCAAAAAAAGAAAATGTTGAACATAGTTTTGAATACTGGGACCCACCACATATAAAATCTCTGGTACGCATGCTTTTTTCATGCATCCAGAGTCAGTTTCGAGTGATACCCTAGTAGAATTATTGGGGGAGTTACCGTATAATCTCTAATAATTACCCAACCTCGACTTTGAGGGTTTGTATCTCGATGCAGAGAAAAATTTTTAACACGCCATTTAATGTGTTTTCTTAACTCCCACGAGCTCTAGCGATTCTGCTATTCCGATTTATGTTGAACACCCGAAAATCCCGATATCGAACCAAAATTTTTTCGATCTTTAAGAGATTGGAAAATAATTACCCACGGGTAATTTTTAAAGATTATCGAAAAGAGTCGAGTAGGTATTACCGAGTAACGTCAAGTTCCCTCAATTGCCAGCAATGAGATCTGCCAAATTTGAAATCGCGCAAGACAGCTTCTATTCCGCGTTATTTGAATTTTTTTGAATTAAGAAGAAAAATCGAATAAATATAAAAAATACAGATTGTACTACCTTTAGTGACGCCTCTGGCGCCGTTTTAAATTTTTTGTATCTGCAAGTAAAATTTAGAGTAAATGTGCAATCAAGTAGCTGTCTTGTGTGAAAAGAAATAACAATAAACGATAAAATAGACAAAAAGTTAGAAAAACCTAGAAGCACATTTTGTTAGCTTTTTTGACGTTTCTCCTGTGTATGCCCTGTTTCTCTTTGAGGTTTTCTGCGGAGCTGCTTGGCAATACGACGGAAAGGAGCATCATTGTCGAGCTAAAGCGACGCTTTCCTTAGATTTTTTTATATTAAAACCTCTTTCCACACAAAAGTTTTAAGTTTATTATCTTTTTCATGGTTAACAGCAGCTTTCAATAATTGCTATGCAAGCGCTCTTCATACCGTGGGTAAACACAGGGTCTGTCAAATAAATTACTACAAATTCCATAGCTTGATATTGACTTTTGTTTATGGTCATTTAGTAACATCGCTTTAGTGGGAAATGTCTTCGGTACAAAACGAAGGGCAATTTTGAACTGGTAAAAGAAACTTTTTTAATGAAAAATATTTCCTCCTGCGTGTTCACCTGCGAAAAACATGCACTCAAGAAGATATTTTTGCATACGCACTACAGATATTTTCGTTGCATGGCACAATCCTGCGGCAGCATTTAAACTTCTCGTTAGCATTACTGGACAACCAACGGTCAATTTTTGCTCATAAGGGGGTAATCCTGACTCATTTTCAGAATGAAGTAATTTTTCAGCATATTCAATGTATCCTTTTGGTTCTTTACTGGCAAAATTTGCCTAAAATCACCTCCAATAATCATTAGTTTTACGCCAAACGGTAAACTGTTACCTATCAGTTCCCTCTGAGCTACCTAATCCCGCGAATTTACTTTTGCTATTAGGCGAAAATAAGAAAATGGTTGGAATTAGAAAATCGAAGAAACAAAGAAAAATCAGCAACAAAAAATGACACTGTTTAAAAAAGTTGGTGGCGGCTAAGTAAAAAATCAGACAAAGTAAAAAAAATCGCTAAAAACGTTAAGATGAAAATCATGTAAAAAGTTAATACATGTTTTAACGAATAAATTATCCAGTGACAGCCTGTCACTGGATAATGTCACTGACTGGGGACATAATACTATAGAAAAACATTCCTAGTTTGAAAAAAGTATCCCAAGCCTTCACAATAATTCTTGAATTTTTTCTTCGTGGATTTTAAAGTAAGAGTTAGTCTTGAAAAGAATTCGACGATTTGAAATAATTCAAAGTTTTTGACAAAAACATCGAGGTGGGAAGTTTGGGTACACGACAAAGTTTCCCTTACGACAAAATTTCCCGCGACATAACTTCCCCGCGACAAAAGACAGATTTTTTTCAGATCGGGACTAATGTGTGATGGCTTACCCAAAGCCTAAGCTACAAAAGTGTGACAAAGTATATATTACAGGGCGAAGTATATTGGAGGTACCAAAATACAGATTTCTGCAATCAAAACCCCTCAACTCGGGGTACCCCTCCCTCCCCAAGGAGGACATCTACCTGAACTACCCGAGAATTCGGAGAACTTTTTACTTTTTACGTCTCTTTGCTACATAGAAACCTTTTCGAAATTCTCAAGTTTCTTTGTTAGTTGGTGAGTTAAGTGTTTTGGGTGTACATAGGATGGGTGGGTGTTGCTCGCTTCGCTTGCAAAGACAGTACAATTCCCCCTGTTTGCAAAGGATTTTATTAGGCATTTATTCAAAATACCATTTTCCTTACTATAGTATTCTAGCAATGGTTCAAATTAGCAAGTTTATACAAATTCCCGGCTTGATACACACGAGTTGATGTTTCAAGTTAGGGAAAATTTCGTCGCGGGGAAATTATGTCATATTCCGGGGAAGTTTGTGTACAACCAAACGACCGTTAAGTCTATTTTTGCCAAATCAGCCATATACTCATTCGAGAGGGCTTGGAACCTAGTAGTGCCCTTTCCCACTACACAAAATCAAGTTCCAATTAAACTACGGGACAAAACGGCCTATGAAAGCAAAGAACTTTTTTCGCGCGAATTTAAGCAGCGTAACAAACGGATACAGTCTGAAGGAAGAAATATTTTTTAAGAAGTGGCATGAACTGTCCACGTTGAAAGGCGGCACGAAATGTCCTTTTACCCACCCTACCTGCCTAGTCTACCTTATGCGTAAGGCATCCCCTAATATACACTTGTCATGGAAAAAATTAGTTTGAATACTTATTTTCACTGGTCAGCCCTCATACTCTCTGCAAACTTATGCTTAGATTTATAGAAAGGAACTATGTTACCAACATTGATCTCGAATTTTAGGTTTGGTTTTGAAGCAATAATTTTATTTCTTTTTAGCGAATCATGGACATCGACAACGTAGAAGATTTGAAGCTCCCGCAAGCCGTTATTGCTCGTCTGGTTAAGGAGGCACTACCGCCGGGCGTGAATGTGTCGAAGGTGAGCTGTTCTGTTGTGATATGCATGTTTAAACCAAGTATTTTCAGGAAGCAAGGACTGCAATCGCTCGATCAGCTGCTATTTTCGTAAGCATTTTGCCAAAAGATCTTACTCTAAAAAAAGCCTTAAAATTTTTCCTTAGGTCCTCCACACCACAACTTATGCAAATGAGTAAGAGATTTTTTGGATTCCTTTTTGCTTGTACAAGGGCATCCCAGAATTTTTACCGTTTTTAATTGTTCATTGCTTTGTCTTAGCCGTCGTGGAATAATAGACTCAGCCAACATTGACCGGTGATCGAATTCATGGTTTGAAAGGTTTACGGGAAATTAGGTTCACTCTGGTTTAGCCTCCTTTGTATAAATAGAGAAATGATACATTTGTTTAGAGGGACCGAAGCAAGGTCCAACTTTTGGATACAATTTAAAGACGGTCGAAATCCTATCCCAAGCTAAAAGCAGGAGACGGCAGAATCGGCTTTTTGAAAATGTAGCTCCTAGAATGTGCTAGAATTTCTAGAAATATCCTCAATAATATAAAACTTTTAGAATGCCTATTTAGATATGCTCTTGCTCACAAAAGAAAAAACGTCACAGCCGAAGATGTGTTCCATGCTATTAAGATTTTAGAGTGTGAGGAATTGGAGAAACCGGTGAGTTACTTCACAGAAATTCCGATTAAATCTGAAACAAATTTTTAAGCTGCTAGAAGCAATGGAAGCATTCAAGGTGCAACGGCTCAGCCGCCTAGAAGCTCGCCGGCGCAGATCAGCCGCCAATGCTACAGAATCAGGCAATGAAGGAGGCAATTCACAGCACGGAGATGAATCAGATGGGTCTGAAGCTGCTGATCAAAACGAGGTTGGAAATGATGAGGAAGTGGACTCCGACAATGATTCAAGTCAAGAATAAAAGTATCTCACTTGCTGGCTTAATTCACTTGATCTCGTTTATCTTTCTGTTTGTTGTCTAGGTGTTTTTTGACAAACGAATAAAATTTGGTGCTTTTATCGATGTTGGCATTCACTGGTACGCCGGTTACAATACTATTTGCGACGACATGACTTTTGCATGAGAAGTTGTTGGGTGGTCCATAAAATTTGGCTGAGCGAGGATCTTCAAACATTTTCATTTTTGCGAAAATTTTCGTTTCAGGAAAAATGTCTCTTTACCGAAATTTGTGTTTATTCAAGATCCCGAAGGATTAAATCAGCTTCTAGGGGTGTTATACTTCATTTGCGCATCGCCTAGGAAAAACTTGAGGTCGCGGATTAGAAACCCTAGGCACACAAACTCATTTTCAACTCAAATCTTTCCCGGTTAGTTCTGGCTAAAATGTATCGACGAATAAATGGGAATCGTTTCCAGGACTGGTTCGTTTGCCAAAAATCGAGCTTTACCCTTGATTGAAGGGCCAAAAGCCCTGAATATATATATCGCCTAATATATCTATGAAGCGTACTCCCCTTCAAAGATTTCTTGGCCAGGTTGATTGGCATTCGCGCGCCGACATTTGCGCACGAGAAATTATTGTTTGAAAATTGGCCATGAAACACACTCTAAACTACTTTTATGTTAAGCCCCATAAAAGAAACAGTTCTAAACATTTTCTGAGCTAAAAAGTCCGGTCTTTCTCAAAAATCTCACCTTAGACTCCTCAAGGGCAGAATGCCTTTTTTGGTGTCTTTAGCAATATTAACATCCTGAAAGGCATTTCGAGGGGATATTTGGTCCTTAGCGGCGAAAGGAAGCTCAATGACCCGGATTGAAATGTATACAAAGGACTGAAATCGGTATAGAGGGGGCTACCTAGCCCAGGTTCTGAGGTTATGGCTAGGGAAACCCCAGTTGGTCATTAAAAAAGGTGTTCGGCACATAAATTGTAAGTGACAATCGTAGGTGACTCTTGACAGAAACAAATTTAGGTAGCTTTTAAATCTTAATGCTGTCACATAAAGACTTTTAGGGAGGTTGACACCTATGTTAAAGGGCGCATTATGCCCTGGAAGTTACTCTCGCAAAGGACAAAACACTTAGGACAGCGCTCCTGCACAATTTCTTTAATACCTTAATTTTCATAGATGTTCCTTCCAAACAAAAATCTAAACAGACGTAACACGAGATAAAAGAAGTTTCCTACATTCATTAATCCATAAAGATATTATAGGCCGACCCACGGAGACAAGCTATCCTATCGGTTTATCGATACAGATGAACTTTTGCGAGATTCTTTGTTTCCGAGTCGTAGTAGACTCTTCTCCTCTTAAGAGCTGCAATTCCCGCCAGATAATGTAAGCAATGCGTTGTGATTACGCTGGATTCATTTAAGATATTCAAGCAATCTCTCCACAGTTGGACGGTCCACGCCAAGAGCATCATGTAGTGAGCGATGAGCAGCCCCCGCAAAATTATCCGTTCGGTCCTCTCTGTAAAAAGTTCGTGCATAGTACGTCTACCGATCTAGCAGAAACCCTGGAGCACGCAGCTTGACATCCTCAAGTAATGATTTGAAATCCAATGATTAAACAGATACACAATCATACTATATAGTTCTTCTTGAAGCAGTTCAATACTGGAGCCAAATCCTCCTACTCTGCATATGAGCATTAGCATCCATTCCAGAAATGGAAATTGGTTATAAAACAACTCAAAATCAATACAAAATGAACCAACGTACGAGAAGGAAAGAGGAGAAAGAGACAAAACTGCAGAAATTGATGAATTTATAAAACAATTTGACAGTGAAGAAATTCTCTGTGGGACAAAATTAAAATTTTAAATTCACGTACAATTGTCTTCTTTTCAGAATTCACGTACAATTGTCCCGTTTTCATATAGTCACGTACAATAGTCTGTGTACCGTTCATGGTCTAATTTACGACCAATTTTCAAAAAATAACTTCTCGCGCGCAAGTATTGGAGCGCAAATGTTGTGACGGACAAATTTCAGTCAACCCTTAGCCATTCGTATTCTTGAAGTAACATAATAATCTAAAATCTTCAGCCCTGTATCAACATGGCTTCCCGCAGCTTTGAAAGTGATTCTGGCGAGCAGGTGGACAAACTAAGCTTCGCCTGAGCATGTATAGAATGACTCAGCTTATTTAAGGCCTCCACCACGGATGATGTGGAGTCGTCTCAATGGACCACTAATGACGAAGACTCCGATACAGGCGATAGAAATGGGCACGAAACTGACTCGGATGATTCCACCAGTAGTGCATGTAAAAACAATTTCGCTGCTCGAAAGAAAATTCCAAAAGCCAATGGAAGGAGGACAGTTGGCGAAAATTCAGAGAAAACACGTAATTTTTTCTGAAATTAAAGTTGGACTATTAAAAAAATTCAACTTTAGTAGCGTTTTGTTTTAACCCAAATTCACACCTCTCTAGTTCACTACCCCAAGTTCACACGCCCGTAAGGGGGTGTGAACTTTGGGTGGTGTGAAAGTGGGGGGTGTGAACTTATAGGGTGTGAACATCGGTTTTTTGCAAAGAGGATATACAACGTCTCCTAAATGTGTTCTATCGCAGTCCTGTAAGGAGAATCTGCAAAAGGCGGAGGTCATTTTTTAGGTTCTTATGGATTATCCTGGGAGCACTTTTTAAAATTAAAGCATGTTTCTAGGTCTAATTAGTCCAGAAAAGAATGGTTCCAGGATCAATAAAGTTGTACCTAAAGTGAAAGAGGTCACACTATGGACAAACCACATGCTGGTTTATATAAAAAGCCCTGGAATGGACACAAGCTGTCCGCAATTGGTCGGATTCTTTATCCAGAACTGTCACCGTGTGGCTCTTAGGCGTTGAGTTGCACGACAATAGCGCACCCTTGATACAAATCACTCAAAATAAAGAGCTGTGTAAGGTTAAAACCATGCACGGTTTACTCACTATAGGCACTTCATTTTTTCAGTCTTAAAATGTTTTATTTTCGATAAAATGCGTTTCATCACTTATTTGATAAAGCTAATTGGTGGGAAGAAAAATTTTCTGTAGCCAAAAAATCTTTGCCCCAAAAATTCCGTCAATCTCCCCAATTTAGAAGTGCAAAGTGATACGGAGACAAGAAATTTATTAGACGATGCAGACTTCGACGAAGACTTCTTGGACTTACAGGAGGCGGGAAGTCTCAATACACTGGACAACCACTTTCAGTCAGCCGAGATTGGTGAGCATTGACTTTTCTTCGCCCTTTTTCCTTTAAAAGATCAAGCAATGATAAGACTATTTTGAATAGATCCAAAACTATTTGAGCTGTCCGCTGAGCAGCATGACTATTACTCCAAATGCTTTCTATTCTTACTGGAGAAGACACAGGTTTTTTGACTGTCTTTAAAAAATCTGTTTTTTCACAAGAAGAATCTATTTTAGGGCACTCCTTCCATCAGAGGTGCTCTCAATGGCTCGGATGGGAGATGTCAGTCTATTTTCGAAAATAAGTATAAGCTCAAATTTTTATAATTTCAGTAATCGAATTCTTCCGGAAAAGCCAGTTGGACGACAGCACCCTTTCTCGAATATGGGCTCTATCTGATGTAAATAATAATTTGGGCATAGGGGAGTTTGTGCTCTTTCTCGACAAATTTCCCAAATGTGCACAACCGTTAACACAACGCCAAGGATTTTCAATTTCAAATTTTTTATATTTTTTTACACCGCCCTGTATCATACACAGGCTGTATCTTTTCTTGTAATTTTTCGCTCTTATTTTTTTGCAAACTCCTTGTTCTGGTACTGCGATAAGATTTTTGGATACTGCTATTCTAGGAGTAGTTTTACATTGCTTTTACTTTTTCTGCGAAAAAATTTTCTCTGGAGGCCGACCACTTTTGCAGAGTCTAGGAGCTTTACCACGTAAAAAACGTTTTTAGTGTTTAGTGGAAAACTTTTGTTGGGCTAATGCCGGTGCAATCGACAAGCTACAGCATTCGTTACAGAGACAGCCACTTCGACATCGTCAGCCGGGTCAAGAAGAATTGAGACAATTTGAAATTGAGAAAATTTGAGTTCTTAAATTTTAGTCTACACGTTATTCCTGATATTGGTGTTATCGTTTGGTGGTTGAATAAATTTGGTCTTCTTTTGTTATCTTGTTGTGGTCGTGTCGCAAAAATTATAGGGAATAATGTTTTGGAGAAAACCGGAAAAGTAATGTAAGATATAGTTAGGATGCTCCGAAAAACAAATGTACACTCCTAGAATAGCAGTAGCCAAAATTTTATCGCAGTAGCCAAACAAGGACACGGCAAAAAAATAAAAGAGCAAAGATTACAACAAAACACAGACGACCGTGTAAAAAATTAATTTGAAATTTAGAATCCTTGCTTTATGTTAACATCTTTGTGCATATTTGGGACATTTGCCCAAAAAAGTGCACAAGCGACTACGCACTAGAGTTGTGAAACGGCCAATTGACCGGTCAAATACAGGAATTTACCAGTCAATAATTTTCGAATCGATTGAAAGCTAATTTCACACTTTCACACGACTATTTCATTTCTACCTATTCCAAGCTCTGGTAATGTGTTGATTACTCAAATGGCTGTGAATTCTGTTCCGTCTTCTATACTCTCTCTTCAACGAATTTGTTTCAGCGACTTGGTATAGACCTCACAAAGGTTTCACTAACAGCTAAAACTTTGAAACTTGTTCTTAAGAAATCGGTCAAATTCCTCCTTGACAAGATGCGTTTTGTTTTATCATATTCTTTGACATACTAACGATGATTTTGTTACCATAGAATGAAAGTCGAGACTACCAACAAAGTCGTCTTTATCAAGCACAATTTTCTCCTGGAATAGAGAGATCTCTTCTTTTGAATGGCGCACGATGCATTTTTATAATATCTATCTATATGCAGTCGACTCCTCTCACCTTCCTTATCCTAAGTCAGAGAGTCGACTGTATTCATATAAACATGTTTTTTATGTTTTATATACCGGTTCGACCGGTTGAATTAGGTTTATACAACTCGGCATATAATTTAAATTGTGCGATATAAACTGCACGCTAGATAAAGGATAAAAACCAAGCCAATTGAGTGCGTTATTTGGTTTTATCGACAGTGCTACTAGGAAAGAGAGAATTTTACCCCATTTGACGCCAAATGAGGCAAAACATTTTGACCGGTCAATTTTCCAAACCCTATTACACACCAATAATTTATATGCACACAGTTTGATACGATTGTTACTATTCCTAGGTGAATGAAGATGGCTTCCTCAACCACAATGAATTTATTGTCGCTATGCACTTGGTCATACTGCACACTAAGGTATAATCACAATCTTTTTTGGTGAACCATTATTCTGAGCTTAAGTTTATGTTGTTCAGGGCAATGTGCCAATCCCTTCCAAGTTGCCCTCGCCAGTCAGACCATCTGTAACACCTGTTCGTCAGCTAACTCGTCTGAAAACAGGCTGTTTTACCACCATCACCTCAACTACCCTAGCGACTGAAGAGTACAGCAGTACAGCCTCCAGCAACACTACCAATGTGGGCAGCGACAACAGTTCTAGAGCCTCCAACCTGCAGGACTATGTGAACGGCAATGTGGCGGATCCTTCTGCCCATTCCACTGCCAACATCAATGCTAGCGGTGGTGCGAAGCTGCATTCCCTCTCTGACGACCATCTTCACTTGAGTGCCACCAATAGAGAGGTGAGTGCTAAAAATGTCCAAACAGGTGTACTTAGGGTGGGAGTCTGACGCGTACGCAGTCTTGACGCCATGGAAGAAACGGTGCCCCTAATTTTGTTTTCTCTTTTTATCTTGTACAGTCTTAATTATGCGGCACCTGAGGTTACCACTGTATGATCTATTTATCCATTTATTCTACCACCGGTTTTACGGCACTCTCGATTCTACGTCATTATTTCGCAGTCCCCAGGGGTGCCGTAAAACCGAGACTCGACTGTATATTAGTTTTTATTTGGTGCCCTATGTTCTGCCACCAATAATTTGGCCGGCCCATTGACTCCAGAAATGACTTAAACTTATCTCCGTATGGTAGCTGACAAAGATGTACAGTCCAACCTCCTAGTTGCGGACGAGGGTCAACTGCAAACAGTTTTTTACGAAAAATTGTATGTTTTGGTGTGGCAATCACCATTTTTACGGTGAATTTCTTATTGTGAGGAGCATCAGTATGCAAAATGTCTTCAGGAATCCGAATCTGAACGCAGAATTTTAAAAACATGCTTGGTTGCCGAGATATGGTTAAAAGTTGGTCTTCTGATATTTTGAAACAGCCACCATCCAGTTTGTGGTCATATCTCGGCAACCAAGCATCTTTTTGGAATTCTGCATACAGATTTTTCGGATTCATGAAGACATTTCGCCCACTAAGCCTCGTCAGAAAAAAAGATTTATGGCAAAAATGGTTATTGCTAGACCAAAGTATATAATTTTTCGGAAAAAACCTGTCTACAGTCGACGTTTTACCCCTAGTTACGAACTTCTTAATTACGCCAACCTCTTTGTTATGTAAAAAAATTTTCCCGTTTCAATTACGTAACTAAGAGGTTGTATTAAATTCTGTATTAAAGTTTGACTCCCTATCATCACGTTGATTAATTACAGGTCGGTGTGGCTAAATTCTCTGACGTTCCACCTGTTCTTGGTTGGCTTGGTTTTTTCAGGCAGTTTTTATTTTACTAAAGGCTTCTTTTTAGTGGACAGCCATCCCACTGCTCTTAATGGTAAACTATAATGCTTCGTTATATCGTTTAATTTTGACTTGAACTCTATCAAAAAATTGTTAGCTACGACGAGCTCAATTGGTCTAACAACCCATCTAAACTACAATTTTCCGAATGCAACACTGCGTGGTCCACCCCCTCAACCCCCGGCCAGAAATTATACCGATGCGGGCACCAAAGGACATGGAAGGGTCAGCTATCCTAGTAGTGCTACTTAAATAGTTGACAAATAGCCTGGTTTAGAGTGCTAGCCTTGATCTCAAAACCTTTCTAGCTCTGTCTTCATACCCTCCGAACTCTCCGTAAGCTTTTTTAGTAGAGATTCACAAATTATTTGTACTTTTCAGCCATTTGAACGCCCGCCTACCGGACTCGAGTATATTAGAGGGCGAGGCAAGACAAAACACACCACTGACTCAATTGATGGTCGTGGTTGAAGAGCAATTTGTTGTGCAGCCCAGGTCGAGCAGTGTGGTCATGCAGCACAGGGAAACACAGACAGAGGCAATGGGTAGGACTAAATATTGGCGAAATTATCGGGACTGACCAGTTAGCCAAGAATTTTTTTCCGAAATTTTTGATATTTCGATATAGAAGTACCAATTTTTTCTAGGACTTTTTTATTCGGAGGACCCCTAATAGGCGAAATTTCATCAGGAATCCGAATTTGAAAGCAAAATTTTTGAAGAATGCTTGGTTGCTGAGATGTGAACGAAAGTTGGACAAACTGTCCTTTCGAAACGACAGCCATCCAACTTTGGGTCATATCTCAGTAACCAAGCATTCTTTTAAAATTTTGCTTTTGTATTCAGATACCCGAGGATATTTTGCCCATTGGGGGCTCTCAGAATAAAAAAGTCCTAGCAAGAATGAGTACTTCTATATCGAAATATCAAAAATTTGGAAAAAAAAAACCACTGGCTAACTGGCCGTACACCGCTTTATATGTGTCTCACCTTGAGCAAAATGATTTCCTTGGATGTATTGGAATGAAACACCCCACTTCATGCCATATTTGAAGCTCGAAAACATGATCCAAGAGACCAGCTTCCTCAACCGTTTCTAAAATTGTTGATTTTAGCAAGCTGGTCCAGATCCCTTGGCCAGGAATGGCGTCTTCAAAACGACTTCTCCGAAACGGACTTCGAGGAAGCCCTATGTTTTGTCTCCAATGACCCGCAAGAACTCCGCTTGAGCGGGGATGAGCGGTGCAAAATGCTGTGCAAACTCAATGAGGAGTTGGAGAAAGAGCGAGTCACCTTGGCCCAAGTCCGCCTGCAACTGCAGTTGAGGGTGGACGAGTCTGAGCAGCAACTCAAGTCCATGGAATTGACACCTGAACATTCCAATGATTCTACAGCCCTTCCGCTAAAACCCACGATCATATGAACAATTGGAATGTGGATACATCTGAAAAGAACATAACCATTGCCAGCAATGCTTTTAATGCATGTGGGACACTGAAAAAAACCCAAAAGTATCTTAGTTTGCATACTAAAATCCCAAAATGTTCAAAGGGTCAACTCCCGGTCCCAAAATGCCGCGCGATGCCCAATAACACATCTCTAGACATTCCAAAAATTTCCACTCAAGAACTTTGAACCACTTCTTTACACATGAAATATCTAATGGAAGCGAATATTCGACAACCCTACTCATTTTTGCTTTTTATAGATTATTTCGTAGAGTTTTTAAGACGTTGTTGGTGTCCTTCCTAATTAATCATGGTGGAAGAGTATGATCTATGGATCATAATGAAGACGTACACTAGCGTCCAAACGTATGGAATATCCAATTTTACAAATTTTTTTAAAGTTTTTTACAATGAAAGGGATATGACACAACTATAAAAATAGCAATCTGATCAGGAAAATTTTATACATGCGAGAAAACGATGTACCGTTTGAAAGAGGAAAAATAAGCTATAAAACCTGTTTATTGGTTTTCGGTTCAAGTATCCTTTTCATTGTAAAAAACTTCAAAATATTATTTTATAAATCAATATTCTATACTTTTAGACGCTACTGTATGAGTGCAAAATAAGATAATTTTTGGGCAGGACTTCCTTTCATGTACCCTTTAGAAATCATCTTTTAATATATTGATGATGATAATAAGAAAATGATGTAAAACGTGTTAAAAAGCGAAATAACGATTGAGAAGCACGCTTAAAAAGTTTTTGACCACAAATTAACTTCTTTTCTTGGTCTCCCAAGGTAAAACAATTTTGGTCTTTTTTTTTTTAAAACCATGCTACCCAATCTCTTTTCTCCATTTAACACGTTTTTACACCATTAAACACATAGTAAACAGTTTAAAACGTGATTTTGGGCAGGTACATACAAGGAGGTTTAGTCGATTTTTGGCTCTTTGATTATCACAACGCATTCAAACCATGGCTGACAAAGGATGTTTTTTTTGAATATATCAACTATTCTAAAATGTAATTATCTTTGGTTGTTTGTGATTTTATGCGTCGATGTAATGATTTACCCCGTTTTTAGCATTAAAAAAATAGAAATCGGCTTATGCCATATCTCTTAAACGACCCTTTTGACCCTATTAAACATTGGCGGGACGGGGGGGGGGTCT
>JAKMXJ010022726.1:0-14854 GCA_029339935.1 Anguina tritici
CCCCCCCCCCCCCCCTCGTCCCCTCCAATAAACCATCCTCCTCACTTTGAGGCTTTGTATCTCAGAGCAGAATTTTTTTGTGCTCTTCTTTTTGCGTTTTCTTAACTTCCACCAGCTATACCCATTCCATTTTTTCGATTTTGGTCGCACATCCAAAAACCTCAAGATCGACTCAAAATCCTATCGACTTCTTTTCCCGATTTCTGAGCGGTTGAAAGAACCACACTGGCTTATTAGAGGAAATTCTGTATTTGAAATCACTCGCGGAATTAATAATTTATTCTGTGAAATTTGCGAAATCTGTCTTTATCAGATATTTTATTATCTTCATTTATTAATTAGTTGTTCACCGTGCATCCGGTGGTTTCCTTTTTCTCATGAGGTATTATTTGACTTGAAAAGCCAGAGATTCAAATTTTTAACTGAAAACCAATCGTTCCATTCAAAAACTTTAATTTCTAGACTTTTTTGCCATATTGAGTCAACTTATAGCTCATAGGCAACATCTTAGTCTACGACTTGGAGAGAAAGTTTATAAAAAGTCATCAAAAAGACCTGAAAAAAATCTGAAAATTTTTACAGGGTAAATCAGTACTTTGAGGGAGTAAGATCAGCATTTTGACGGGTGAAATTACCTGCAAATATATAAAATAATAACATAAAAGCAGTCAGGTATACATTTTGGTAGAGTTGTTGGTGGGCTTAGGGCTCCTGGGTCAGGAGCAGTGTCTTCTCTGACAATCATATATGTCATATACATGACTGGCACTCGCAGCCATTGTCAGTCACATCGAAAATTTTTGACTTCATCAGTCAGATGATGAACAAGCAGACACTGGTAAGGTGTACTGCCAAGTATCTTCAAAACATTAAAGAGTTAAACAATTTGAAAAAATTGCAGATGGATGTGTTCAGTAAAGAGGCAAAGGTGTTGATAGACACCATTTGTCGCAGCAACGAGCTTTGGTTGAGTGAAAACCCAAAGAGAGATACCTCTGTATACGGTCAAAAGCTCATTAGATTTCTGGCTTCAATTTCGTCAAGAAAGAGTGATAGAGACACACAGCACTGGAAATACATCTTTGGTCCTGATCCTGATAAACAGAAGAAAAAGCGTAAGAGAGAAAACTATGCTTTTAAAATTCCTATCTGATTTCCTCAAATTACACCAACATTCTGGCTCCAAACAGTAATTGGCGGATTCTTTGCATTTCTCACACTCTTACTGTTTTTTTGTTAAAATTTGAAGTTTTTTGGATAAACTATTTGAGCAAAGCTATGAGTAAGATGCAGTATCAGGTAAACCTACCCTCGATAATTTTGCCACCAATTTTCAAATACATCTAACGCATTCTTACTTTTTATGAGCTATAATGAACTATACCTAGGCTTTTTTGCTCGTGCTACGGACGTAAATGTGGCAATACATCCATATTACGAAGAGGAATCGATCACTCTGACACCGTAAATGGATTCCCTGGTCAATTTTAGGTCGAGAAGAGCCTGTCGCTATTCATTGGGCAGAAAAAAATTAGTAGCTTTGGTCATAATCTTACTTCCAGGTGTAGAAATGCTGAGATAAGAGGAAACCAAGGCAAAAAGCGCCCTTTGGGAGTCGGCTTGGATCGGCTCCTAGTTGTCATTGAATGAGGCAGTTTTTCTGCTGGAAATGAGTCGAGACTGGCTTCCATACATGTAGGGCAAAATATTTCAGTGACGGTATCTTTCTCATAAATTGGTCTTTCGCATCGACTGTATGCACAAATATTCGGTCCTCGCACAGTTGAATTGGAAATGTAGAATGAAATTTTTTCAGCTGCCGTGCTTGAGCCCATCTTCTTCTGCAGCATAATAGTAATTTTATACCTACGACTGCAATTTTTAACCTGCATAGGTGTCCGCGATCTGATTGAATTCCTATATCGAGCAATGCTTTCCGGTAGCTGTTTTAGCTTTCTGTTGTGGTTAACATGTTTTTATCTATTTATTTTGTATGTACTGTGTTAAGTTACTTGATAAATCCGTTCGAAAATCCTTAAATTTTAAAAGTTTACTTTTGAGCACGTTTTAAATTTGGCGTATTTCTCGTTGCTTTCATTATGTGTTTGTTGCGCTAATCACACCCCTAAAGGCAGTTTTTGCCGCTCTTTCTTTCTGTCGATACCAAATCGCATGAAAGCGTTGCATAAAAACTTACATGCCATTTTTGCTAAAAATCCGAATTTTAAAAATCTTGACATTTCTGTTAAAAGCACCATAAGTGACAAGGAACACCACCTTTTTTGGTTGGTGATGCCTCTTTAGAAAGAGCGATGTCTGTGCATTCTAACGAGATATTAACATTTCGTGATAGCCTTAACGGAGAAGGAAATTTTGGACTCCAAAATATAGGTATCTGAAATCTTTAGAAGCCTTTAAAAATGAGCCACTTTGAGTCCAACACTCAAACCACCGACCTAATTTTCACTCCATATTCGTAATCAGCATAAAATTCTGAGTCAAACTAAACACTCATTCCGCTTGACCTTTCAAGCGTTAAATGGGTAGTACAGGGTTGTAGGTAGTTCCCAGTAATAAGTACTTTACTCAAGAAACAAACAAAGTTGTTCCCAAAGCTTTTTCTTAAGATGATTTCTCCACTACTGCCAATTTAAAACAAAAAGTTTTTTAATATAAATTGTCAAGCGGGCATTTTTTACTATTTTCACTTAGCAAGATCCTATGTTACAGTCACAGTTTACACATACCCTTTTTATTCTAATGTCGTAAGTCGAATACAACATTTTGCAAACAAAAATAGGCCGCAATTACTAAAGAGTTATTGCTCAACAAACAACTCTACCAGGAAACTCGCATGTTTGAAAAAAAAAGAGTCACAGTTAATTACAAATTATATTCTCACGTTTTTGAAAGTTTGTTTTGAAGCTTTTTTGAGTGTAGGAAGAAACAAGGAAATGAATATTTTTTAAAGAGGTAGGAAAATTATTCCGAAAATACAAATAACATATCACAAAGGTTTGAAAATTTGGACTAATAATTGTGTGAAGAAGTTTTAAACGTAAAACTAATAAATTGTGCAAATTCAAAATCACCAGTATATATAGGAAATGCAACATTTGTCATACAGTTGCGGACAATTGATAGTTGCCGTCGACATTGTTTTATAACTGGTGTCTCAAAATTTCTCCACGGATTTTCGGGCTCATTATTTAAAATAAAAATATTGCAACAAGAAAATCACATAATGTAGGTTTTTAGCCCTTTCTCTCCTCTTTCGAATGACATATAACATTTGGCTCAATTCTCTTAGATTGGTCGCTACCAATCTCCAAACGCCTATAAAGGCATTTGGAGAAATTGGTAAGCACTTATGTTACTATAGCTGATCAAAAGTCGAGTGGATCATAAGTTTTGTAACAGCATCTTGAAACAAAGTGATTTATTCCAAAAATGACCAATATCCAAATAAAAGAGGAAAAGGATTTTTGGGATAAATTGTTTTGTTTCAAGAGGCCATAGGTCAACACTCTGATTGTCAAATAAATATTATGTGATAAGGGTTTTGTAGTTATTGGTCTGCGCTACAAAACCTACATTTCGCAACTTTCTTGTTGCAATATTTTTACGTTAAATAATGAGCCCGAAAACCCATGAAGAACTTTTGCGACACCAGTTATTTTTGCTGCAGGATGAATATTTAACTATCTTGTAAATTGTCTTCTGTAGCTTATTACTTATCTCAGTTGACATACTTCAGCGGCTTTCTAAATCTTGATTTTTTCGACCATTTTCGACGATTTGAAGCCAGCTACCCACTTTTGACCTTTTCCTATAGGGGTTTTTTGCAAAATCTAAATATGTCGACTGAGATAAAAAAAATAAACTACAAATGCACTTTGCATCTTAATAAAAGATTGATCCTACGGCAAAGATACAAAACTGCCGATGAAAACTATCAATTTTCCGCAACTGTATATAAAATAGCGGATATTAGCATTCAAAAAACAAAAAAACCAACTCCGCACAAATTACACCATTCCCAAGTTCGTCATTCAAAAAAAAAGAATGTGATATTTAATTATCCGTAAAACAACTATCACTATTTCAGCACAACCCAAAAACCCCATTCCAAATCATTTTAAATCTATTGAGAAAAGTGTGAAGAGTTGCTCAGCAACTGACGTATTTGTTCCTGGCTAAAAAACATCGGGGATGATGAAATACTGGTCGATGTAATCATCTTTTCTTTCTGCTCTTCCACATCCGTTGTCATACCATTTTTCTGAGCGTTGATCAACTGGAGAAGCATCAACTGCTGAGCTGTAAAAGAGGGCTCAGCTGGGCTCCACATAGGTGGCGACACTTGGCTGTTTTTGACAGCCTCATCCTCCGATGAAATGGAGAAGGGGTAAACATCAGAAGAAGCAGAAGGAAAGTTGAATTGTTTGCTAGGCGAAGTGGTCAGGGTGGGCAAAGACATGGCTGGAGTAATTAAATTTCCAGCTATTGGCAAACCATTCAACATCAGAGGAGTGACCGGCAACAGGTTGGTGGGGGAATAGCTGCGAGCTGGGGGTGGTGAAATTTCTTCTTTTTGAATCCGTTGTTGTGAGATTTTGGCTAGCAAAGCGTCCACGACCGATTGGTGGGAAGATGGAAGACTTTGGCAGGGGCTGGCAGCAGTAGTAGTAGAAGTGGAGAAGTCGACAGGCTCATTGTTCATGAAAGCAAGCATTTGAGCAAGTATTTCTCTCTGTTTTTCTGCAACCATTTCATCGAGGCTTGAGTGCTCGAGCAGACTATGGGCCTGTTGCTGTTGTGGGTGGACGGAAGAGCTGAGCAAAGGATTGTCGAACATACGAGATGTATGATTTGCCTGGTTATTGTAGACAGAGTCATCGAGAGAAGTGATGGCCAGATGGTTATTGCTCGTGGCTATATTCTTGTCTGAAAGTGCAAGAGTTACAGTATGTATAGAGGAAATGGGGGTTTCTAGCACATTTCGAACCTAATTTTGACCTAGCCTAATTTCTAACCAAGTTTTAGATGTTTTTGATCGTGAAGATGGGGACGCTTGCAACCACAAGAATAATTTGTGAAAAAATTTGTCTTTAGAGAGTCCTCTATATGTCTTCTAAGTCGAGATTTAAATGCCCACTAAGTCAAATGCCCTCTTTGTGCCATTTTCGCTTGGGTATTCGTTGAGTGAGCGGTTTGAACTTTTCAGAACACATACATTATGCTGCTGTGGTGGATTGTCAAAGATAAATGCATTAAGAAAAAACACATTAAATCTAAATAGACTCAAATACGAAGTATTTTAACTTATTTTTCAGCACTTTTTCAAGTCAAACACTCACAAAATTGGTTGAGTTGGCTGAGGTAGTTGTTGGAAAAGGTGGATTGTTCTTCTAGTGGAGATGGCTGGCTAGGATTTGTCATAACCATACCGCCAGCACTCAGGGCAACCTCAGAAGTGAAGCGCTGTCTTCTCAACTTCATCCAGGTGTCTTTGGACTGTCTTCTGCGGATCTTGATCTGGTCTGCCATCAGTTTCTGTCGTTGCGTAATCACTTGACACTAAAATAAAATAAATTAAAAATGAGTTAAAGAAAGAAGCTCAAACTAAGCTACTTTAGGGCATGTACAGTCTTTGAATGCACAGAAACGTTTGTGACCTTTCAGCCGCACTTTACGACCTAAAGATGCGATGGTTAAAACCAGAATAATTGGTCAGAGTCAAGTCTAAAGTACCGTGTTGACTGCATTTCTGACATTGAGGAACTCTTTCTAAAAAATTAAGTTAAATGTAAAAGGGTGAGGGACTTTGATTTCTACTTTCTTATTCTTAAAGGGGTGGGGAACAATCACGTCTGGTGAGAATATAGTGCGCCGTGGAAGAGTGGATAAGCGTTAGCCGTCATGTTGCCAAAAAGGGGTCACAGATTCGACCCCCATTGCGGGCATTCTCTCTCTTTTGCATCTTTGACCCAGAAATGTGCACGGCTCAGCCCGGACGGGCCAGGCTTAGCTTTTAAAAATGCGTTTCGGGTCGGGCGGCGCCGGCCCGAAAAGCTCAATCTTAAATATATCTCAAAATCCCCCGCCGAAGAGAATTTTTAAATTACAATGGAAATTAAGTCATTTCTAACCTTGTGACTGTTTTCCAGCAATTACCACTACGTCTACTAACCCAAGGATGCGCTGCTCCTCATCAATCAAGAAGAATTAGGGACAATGAAGAAGAAGACAGCTCTGGTGAACGCTCAAAAAGAGATCCTTCTGGAATGACTCTGAAAGGACCCCATGAAAGCTGAATATGAAGGTTGCATTTCATCAATTATCTTTATACGTTAATATGTTAGTCTATTCAACTTTGAGTGACACGCTCGGCCCTAGATCTAACCAAAGATGCAATTCTCGTGATGATCGAAAGGAAGCCACAAAGCATTTTCATGAAGCTGAATCCTGGGGAGGAACTTTTGAAAAAGGTAGGGTTTCAGCCAAACGGGAACGAAGACGAGTCGATGTCAACAAAATTCCTCTGGTGTTCAACTTGCAAGATATTTTTGGCTGATGGCGGGCATATTTCATATCTTCTAACGAAAAAAGAATCTTCTACGAATCGTGTATTTTTCGAATATCTTATTTACGAATCGTTATACAGCCGATGGGTACGAAACCTGGGTTTTAAGGTTATGATCTGTTAAACCACAATTTTGGCCTCTTTTGTTCCCCCACTCCTTTAGCAATAAGAAAATAGAGAACAATGTACTTGAAGGTCCATATTTTTGGAAGTCCTGACTAGAAAATGTTCTACCAACCTCCTTTCAGTCTCAGGTCAGTGGGCGAAGAAGCAGAGGAGGGGAACAGAGACTGTTGCTGGCTCACAAAAAAGTCATTGATAGTGCTATCGGCGGTGGCCAGCAGCACAGAAGAGGAGGACAGAGGAGATTGAGCAGCAGAGGACATCAGGGAGGATATAGTGCTGGACGGGGCAGACGTTTTCGAGTGCACGTCCACTACTTTCTCTTGACTTTCTTCAACTGTAGCTTCTAAAAGTTTTGAGTGCTGATAAATTGATTAGGTTGTTTAGAAATATCGCTGTAGTCTTCATAATTTAAAAAATCTCAGTTCTAACCCATTTTCGGAAATTAAAAAACAACGACAATAAGATTTTGATTTTGAGTATTTTGTTTGTGAAAAGGGTTGTTTACCTGACTTAGTAGTTGGCTGCTCACTGGCTGGTTGCTCCTCCAGTTCTTCTAGTTCGTGTAGCTGAGTGTTTAGGACTCGTCTACGCTCCACAAGAATACACTTTTCACAATCACACTTAGCTGAATTTGTATTCACTTTTAAATGGTTGTTAGAAAAACATGATTGGAGTTGATTCTTTTTACAAAGCTCCATTTCTCGAGACGCAAAAATCATCAATATTGATATTGAAAATATTTGTTTATTCTATTTTTGCTAAACTCATCGCTACATATAATTTTTGATGATTCTTTTCTACTGTTAAAATTATGGGGAAGGGCGATGGTCAGCTATGCTGTAGCACTATGGGGTTGCTAAATAACCAGTCCTTCACAGAAAATGACCGACCTTATAAAAGCCAGTCATTTTTGTTCCAGACTAAAATTAACAAAAACTGTAAAAATGACGTTGCAAATTAAGAGGTATTAGTTAAAATGGCTTTAGAAATTTTAGCCCTGTGATTTTTTTTCACAATAAGCATATGAAAACAACAAAAGCTTAACTTGACCAGTGCACTTTAAGTGCTTGCGGCGAGGGTCCTTAAAATACTTTTACTAGACGACCCACAAATACTTTGAGGCACCTAGGCAAAAATGAGAGATATGGACGTTTCGCGAAAACGAAACGTTTTTTCATATTCAGGTTTTAAGGTCAAACTCATGTTTCAAGGTCTCCTAAGCAATTCCTACACGCTAAAAAAGGTAAAAAGGTCGTCTTTACACACTTTCCTAGATAGAATCTAAATTTTGTCGAAAAAAAGCAAAAAGCAACCAACAAAAAGGAAACAAAATAACTCACAATAAGTGCACTCCGCTTTGTGGTTCTTCCTCGGGGCCAGGCTGCCGTGGTTCAAACACCTCTGACAATAATAAATCCGTTTGGGGGAGGAGGAGAAGCAAGAAGCTGAAAATGATTGACCGATAATACATAAACTTAAATATCCATGGGCATGTTTTTCTCGCGACAAGATGGCAAGTGGCAATGTAAACAACCATTGAACTGCTTCTAACCAACAAAAGTTGTCTTTGGTTTAATTGTAGTCTCGTTTATAAGCAGTAGTGGAGGTCTACTCATTCAATTTCATACACACTATTTAAGGGGAATTAATATATTAATTAATAAGAAAGTACATTTCTATGCTACCAAACACACACCCATGTATTCGCAGAACCAATGACTATTCCACTCCTCCTATAAACATTTCCCCCCAAAAGAGGAACTGACTGACTCCGCCAACCATGAAAAATAGTAGAGAAATAATAACAGTCTTGGCTACTAGAGAATCTCCACTTTTCATTCGGCTTCATACCTCTTGATAACTTGAGAACTCAATCATGAGGTGCAATTCCGAAAAAGTGCATGCAAAATTGCGTGGTGGTGTGTGTGTGTGAATGTTAATTACCCCTCTAATCTGCCGACGACCAAAGTAGCAGTGCTGAGAATTAGTTTGTCGAATTACTACCCTTCAACCAACAACACCGCTTTTTGTTTGATGGGTCGTCAGAGTGAAGCCAAACAGGTGTTTACTACTGCACTTGTCCTTTTGAAGATTACAAGAATGCTGACACGGCACAAACTCTTGTCTTTATTAATTATTATTATATTTGTATTGTTTTCTTTGAACCACAAAAAAGCCTTTTGTTGTTCTTGTTGTTAAATGATTGGATACGGTTAGGAATTATAAGTAATATTTGATACAGCTCACTGGATAGTACTTGTTCAGCAAGCTTTTAGAAAAATAGTTTCTGGTCTGATCTCTCCCAGTGGGAACATAGAATAAATGACAGTTTTTTCACATTTTTCTTATTGTGAAATAAAAATATCCACTTTGCAAGGATTTTATTCATAAGACCCTTTGTGGATGAAATTTAGGATATTTATATGATAAGTTAAATTAGCCAGATGGAGAATAAATATCGGTTGTCGTCCCAGCACTTTTAACTCACTCTAAAAACCCTAGAATCAACTATAAATGCCAAAAAAATGTCTTAAATAAGTATAGCCTTTAGAACAATACCCAATGTTCACAAGCCGAACAACTTTAATTGGAGCGAAAAGACACAACTTAATGTTAGACCTATTTTTGAAAAAATTAAAAAACCAAGTTCTATTTTTGTTCTCAAAAGGCTGTAATTTGACCAAGAGATTCTAAACACTACAGGGAAAACACTTCATTTTATTAAATAGCAAGTCAGATTGATTTATTTTTAGTGCTTTCTGGAAGTGGATTGAACTATTTGTTGTAAATACCTGAGCTTATCCTGTGTTCTGCATCCACAACCGATTCACTAAAACTGGCAAATGGATCGAAAGTGGGGCTGTTGAGTGGCTGTAAAGTGTCCATAGCAGTGTGCAGCATTTTGTTTTTGGCAGCAATTGTAGTAGAAATGAAAAATAATGGTTTTGAGCGGTTTTCTGTAATATTGTGGATGTAAAAAAGGCAAAAAAGGCTTATTAATGTTATACACACACAGCTGTATCACATGCACTTTGAAAGCAACGGAAAAAACAAGGGAAAATTGAAACAATATGAGTCATTTTTATGGCTAAAGGAGACAGCAAGCTACTGTATCTATTTGAATAATAAATGTTTTTACAAGAAAAGAGCTAAATAGCTTTTTCTAAAAATTGCTCGAGGCACAAAATAATAAAGATGATATAAGATGACAAGAGTATGCTAAACCCACCAACTACTAAAATAGTGTGCTATGAATTCTTTTGAATAAAGCCGAAGTATTTAAGCATAGAAAAGGTAAAGAGAAGCAACACAGATAAGCAATTCTCAACTGATTTTGCAAAAAATTTTCCTAAGGACAATACAATAGAAGAAAATTAACAAAAAACGATTTGGTAACATTTTACTACCCCACCCTATGGCTGACCCATTTTTGAGGTCAATCTTTTGGAAGCAGTTGCATACTCGGGTTTCTCAACCCCAATTTTACAGGAAAATCTTAGAAGATCCTGTCAAAGTGAAATTTTAAAGAAATTTTCAGAAAAAATAGTTGGGTTGAGTATATAACAAGTTAAATGCCCAATCCGTCTTATCACAAATTTGTCCGATTTAGTCCAAATAAACAAGCTGAATGTCGCTTTCCCTTGTGTTATTTGATTGTCATTATAATTACCTGATTTTCACCACTAACCTCTCATAGGAGGTGTTTATTTTTAACCCCTTACAAATCGAGTAAAATTTAGGGGAAAATTATAGTTAAAATTTATGTCGACGCAGTTAACATTTCTCAAAACTAATTTCAGGGTAAAAAATTTATGCGTTTAACTTTTAGAAAAAGTAATTCCGTGAATTAGTCATTTAACAGAACATATACAAACAAAATTTTGTAGGAGTTATTCAACCAATTAGTTGGGACAAGCAAGTAGTTGGAAATGCACACATTTTGCAATGAGAGAGACAAAAAATTGAACAAACATTTTATAATAATGGGTTGGAGAGAACACAAGTGATATATAATTGTTACAGTATGTCAATTAGATGGGCACACACACAGTCCTCGAACCACTCAATACAGTTGCTCTCAATCGCTGCTACAAAAACTGCTTCGTCCCCATCTTAAATGTTTTCACTTATTCTTCTTAAAACTCGGAAAGTTTTTGTCCATTCTTCAAAATTTACTGTCCTTCTTCTAGTTAGCCACCATGGTGGTTTATTTTTCAAACCTTCAAAAATTGGGAAAATTTTGAGTTGACTAAGATTAAAAAAGTGGAATGGATGGAGCTCGTGGGAGCTAAAAAACGTAATAAAAAGGAATGCAAAAAGTTTTTTCTGCACCGAGATACAAACCCTCAAAGTCAGGGATGGTGGCTTATTAGAGGAAATACATTCATTTCTTCAAATTTACTGGAACCCGCAGTTGACGAGACCAACAAGGAAGTAGAATATTCGTTAAATTCATTTGTTTTGTGTGAAGAAGGTAGAGAAGGAAGTGCGGACCCCGAAACTGGAAATACATGATACCCATAATAATTTTTATGGGCTTTAGAAAATCATAGTGTGTCATGTTGCACTAAACGCTCAGAAATACATAGTCAAAATAGAACATGAAATGGGTAAGAGTGTCTAATCTCGCATTTTTTCTTATGCATGAGCAGATTTTGTTGATTATAGTGCTTTTCAAACAGGTTTTTGTGGTTATATTTATATTGAAAAACATGAGTTTTGAAAATCTGTACACTGAAAATCTTACGGCGTAGGGGCATTTGGGACAAAATTCCAATTTTGGGCTTTTAGACGAAACGTCTTAACAAACGCCAAGCTTGTTAATATCCATTGCAACCACGGGGCATTGTGCTGTCTTTCCGATTGAAGCGAGCAACGCCTACCCGTACTATCCCAGTCAGTGTATTTTTTATATTCAGTATCTCTGACTGCTGTCAGCACGCAGAAACTTGAATATGAACAAGCTTAAGATCTTTAAGATGTTTCGCCCAAAAGTCCAAAATTAGAATTTTAGATGAAACTACTACGCACCATCTTCATGACCCACCCAAAGGCATAGAATATTTATTCGACCATGGCTAAGAAACGGTTTGATACTGGACGAATACAATAAAAATATTTACAAAAACCTGTTTGGAAACTGAATCAGTTTGTCAGAAAAACAAGAAATATACGCGGAGCAAAAAAGACTAACTGTTTGGGAGTAAAAAAACTAATGTCAACGGAATAAAGTAGCACATTTTGGGGCAACAAAATCTAAAAGAAATTTCAATTGGTCTTATATACGCCCCTCTTTCTCGAGTTGACCTTTCTGGGGTTCTGGACTGTTCCAAAATCTTAATGGGGATTAACACCAACTTTGGAAGGATAAAAGCTGATTAGTAGGAAGAATAGGAATGTGTTTTCGTATATTTAGAGTCAATCTATAACTCCTACATGAGTTCTCGCAAAATAGTTTCTTAGATTTTTAATGCCTCAAGGAATTAAGAATCGATCTTCTTGAACGCCCAGTCTTGAATTCGTGACCTTATTTGCCGAAAAAAAGAGTTATTTATAGAGTTGATAAGCCGAAATTGTTTGCCAAAACAAGGGAATAAGACGGATAAACACACATTGGCAATCATAAAGAACACAACTTTTAACAAAATGAATGGCGTGTCTTTTTAGGCGATTTTAATAGAAGAATTGCGAAACTTTTGGAGATTATGCCGAAAACAGAGAGATCTTTGATTTGACAACAAACCTGCAGTCTTTAGACTTGTCGGTTTATCCTTTTTAACAGATTATTATCAATTCAGCCCATGTTTGTACATATAAAATGGTGTGAATTCATAAACCTTTCGAATTCAAAACTTGCAGGGGTATGTTTTTGAATTCATTCCCTAACTATTTGAAAATTTACCTGCTATGTGTATTGCACAAGCTAGCAATATCAAATAAAAAATAGAGGGTGTTGAGACAAAAAAAACAGGAGAAAATGATATTGAAGACAAATATTAGCGGGTGTCCAAAAAGTTGCGGGCTAAATTCGAAATCAATTTTTAGATAGTAAACTTCTGTCATTTGAAACTTCTGTAAAGACAGTTTTGTTGCTCTAAATTTTTAAAATAGCTTATTCGCTTTCGGAATTGTCGAGAATAGCTTCATTTTCTCAAAAAGCAAAAATCGACATTTTGGCGCAAGCCTGACCCATATCAATCGAATATAGTCAAATATCTGTAATAGAATATAGTCAATTGAATTGGTTTGTTGAGAAATCTATCAGACGAACACAAATTTGCACAAGTTATGTCTTCAAGCTTTCTGGCTTCTTTTCGGCAGAGTGTCCGGGGTTTGGAAATTTTGTCGCGAGGACAACATGTCGTCGAAAAAGGTGTCGCGGAGGACAGAATGTTTCCCGGATAAAATTCAGTCAAGGTTTTTTTTCCGGCTTAGGCCCAGCTTATTTCTGTGCTTTTCAAACAAATATTTTACAACACATCCGATACATAAGAATCGGATGTCAAGCATTTCATATTTATTTGTGAATCGTTTTTAAATGTCTCCTAAGTAATTTTCATACGCTAAAAGGTTAACAAGATGTTTACCTACATTTTTCTAGCCTAAAAAGCTGATTTAAAAAAGAAAAAATTATAAAAAGAAACTTATCTAATGACGCAAAGGTTTTTCAGCTGACTCACGCACGGGTTGGCTCACAGGTCCGAAACAAAAGTACAACTAATTCAGCTGATAAAAAATGGGGAGAGAAAATATTCACACCGCACGAACGCTGAAAACCAAAAAAGGTACAAACATTTATTCAAAGGAGAATTAGCTGGTACGCGCCTTTTTTGGAAAAAATGTTTTGTCTTTAGGTTACCATACCCCTCTAAGTCCAATGACATAATATAGCAAAAGAAAGATACGGAAATGTATTTAGTCAGTGGCTCACACGCTCGCATATAAGTGGAAGAAATAAATAATTAGTCAGTTTGTACTAGCAAAAGTATTCTTCCCTTTTCCCACTGCTAACTTCTTCCACTTTTGTATGAACCTCAATCAGAAAGAAGGAAGGAGCGAGTTTGAGCTCAGACATCACCCAGCCTGCACATACAAAGTTTTTAAAAATTGTATCTTCTAATCCTCTTCACATCTCAGAAAATTCGACAAAAACATTGTATCTTCAGCTAAATAGTGAGAAGAGGATATTCTTTAAATGTCTCATAATGTTAATCCATAGACAGTTCAGGGAACTTATTAAATGATGCAAGTGGGCATAAAGCTACATCAGTCATACCATCTGCAACAGCTACAGTACAAGTGGATATACCGTATTTATTCTAATAGAAGCGCAGTGTCTATTAGAAGCGCACCCCTGAGGGTCAGGATAAAAACGGATAAGCTGATGAATTTAGCTCAACTTCCATTGCAAACTAGTGACATGCTGAGGATGTTTTTCAATTTCTGCTAAAAAGCGAAAATATTTTGAAAATACACAAATAAAGAGCTTTTATATAACTAGTATTTCATCAGAGTTATCTGGTAGGAGTAGTTTCGAAAAAGATAAATAAAAATAATTTTAGTGTTTCTTTGATATCCTCAAGTGGGGGACTTTGGAGCGGGCTTATTGGATGACCAAGAAGCGGATTATTAGTCGAAGAATAACAATTATAGCACTAAATTAGAATCGCGGCTTGCCATTAAACTTATCAAAAATTGCTTTTGCTTACAACAATTAAAACACAGCTCCTCCACAAAGCCTTTTTGGAATTTATGAAGAGCCAAATATAGAGCCGGTTTGTAGAGCCGCGAATTTTTGGCTCCAACTCGTCTTGTTTTATTACCTAGTGTAGTGGAAACTTTAAAAAATGAGATCAGCAATGTGAAACTGTAGGGGGACCACCCTAAATCTTCCTTAACAAAGTAAATGAATTACTCGATATATTGCTCTTAAAAAGGCCAATTTTACAACAAAAAATTTGACAACACGTTGCAATCACAGCTTTTTCAGATATTACCATCTCCGAGGGTGGTGTTGCGCCGAATACCCAGCATTAGTCGTTGTGGAAGTCGGCCACTGCGTCCAGCGGTCAGTGGAACAGATCGCTATAGTGGCACCCTAAGCGCCATTTGGTTGGCCAGTAAAGAAAGCAAAGGAAGTTT
>JAKMXJ010022730.1:0-11932 GCA_029339935.1 Anguina tritici
TGTTATGAAAAACTCGTCCCCGCCAATTCAAATTTATGAAATATGCGTTGAAGGTGGCGGTCCCTTTAAAGGCTAAAGAGGGGAGAGACATCTGCCTTGCTTATGCCAAGTTGGTGGGACATTGGTGAAGCGGTTGACACAACTCTATAAAACCACTTTTAGCCTTGCTGAACAACTGTCAGCTATCAAGTGCGACAGAACCTTCGTTTTGTTGAAACTTATACACATTTGAGAGACTGTGTCACACTGTTCTGGCTGCACCCGCGTACAACACAATGCCAAACGTTAATTTGCCGTGTTGCTAATTTTTGTTCAAATTTGTTGTGGGATATGTGATTTGTAGAGTGTGCATGATTAACAAAATTAGCGTTAATTAAGCGTATAAGCAGCGATTATCTCTTGTTTTCTGTGAGCATATCACTCATGCTTCCTTTGGGTGAAAAATGGTTGTTATAAGAAGATAACTTGAACTGGACGAGTGGTCTTTGTGTCTGGGGACCCGCAGCTTCAGCATACACGGATCACTTGTCTTTTTCTGCTCTCATCTTCTCTGCACTGCGCAAAGTAGGGAAAGAGAGTTCTCAACCAAATTTTTTCTTTCTCTAGCTCACACACAATCACTTTCAGTGGACATAGCTGCTCAAAAGCACGAAGTGATATTTCCTTTCTGTCCCTATGCGAATCTTTTTTGTTTCCAAAATTTTCCAACTTTTTTCATTATTTTTAATTACAGTCATATCTGGGATATAGTGGCACCCCTCAGAATCGACCCACAGCTAGACTCAACAGTTTTCAAAAAAGGCGAAAAATTGAAGAAGGATCTGCCTTCACAAATAAAACGGACAACGCGATTCACTAACTAAAAATTGTTCACTAAAAGCGATAGAAAAACACTTGCACAAGAAACAATAAAGGTAACCCTCCTTCAATTTTTCGCCTTTTTACACCATAGGGAACCGAGGCAAAAAAGTGGAAATTTTCAGAATTTTTTTCCAGTTAGACATGAAAAATAAATGTTGTTGTCAAGATAAATCTATTGCAAAAACAGTTTGCCTAAATTGGCCCTGGGACGATGGTTATGGTCGCTTAAAAAGCGCCGAATTTCTTGGGACACCCTCTACTTTCGGAAAGTGTTGGCGTGCAGCTAAGCGTAACCTGAGTGCCATCTCCCAATTTCAAAAAGCATAATTACTGATGGCGCAAGAGTAATGAGACAGGATTCTAGGCTTGGCTCAGGGTTCCACTTTCCACTGTTGTGGAGGAAGAGCGATACCAGAATTCTTGCTCATTCCAACTGGCATCTTGACTAAAAGTTTTAAGATTTCTTTCTGAACTGGCTCCTTTTTCCCGTCGTGCTATTCCCAGAGGAACTTGATAGACTGGAATAGATCCGTCGGCATCGTCACTGAGGATCCTTGTGGTCTGAGTTCTGGCTTTGCTGGTGACCACTATTTTAGTATCAAAGCTAGAAATTCAAGGCTTCCACTTCTAAAAGTATTTGTGGCACTTGGATTCTGCAGGCGTTTCATCGACAGGAAAAACATATGGCCCACGCAACCTTGCATTTCCCTAAATTCTTTGCGAGAGCACTTTCTGAAGCAAAGCTAAATTCCTTTAGGCCTTTAGAAAGATGAATTTTAGTCGGTTTCCTGTTGCCGCTACCAAAGTCGAACTCTCCTCGAGATAAAATAAGTTTCGAACTCAAACTTATTTTTTTGCATTCCTGTAAACTCCTTGTCCGAATGGGCCTATCCTTAATCCAGTTCTGCTTCCCCCTATTGCTAAAAAAAGTTTGGAAATAACTGTACACAGTACGCACACTTTTCAGTGATTGTCGATTATTTAGTGATTTTTCCAGCAATATGAAGCGTTTTCTTTTATCAATTCTGCTGTTCCAACTTCTTCTCCTAGCAGTATTGACAGGAATTAGCAGTGCTGCAGACAAATCAGAAGAAAACTTCTATAACTTACTGGGTGTGCCTAATGACGCTGACACAAGGACCATCAGAAAAGCTTTCAAAAAACTGGCTATTATCAAACATCCAGATAAAAATCAGGATGATCCAAACGCTCACGCTGCTTTCGTCCGCATCAATCGTGCTTATGAAGTGCTTAAAGATGAGGAGCTTCGCAAAAAGTATGACGAGCATGGAGAAGATGGTCTGGCCAGCGACTTCAACCCTAATGGTCAATACCAAAGCTGGCAATTCTACAGGGACAACTTTGGTGGGTCTTTTCTTGGCCTTTTTTTATAAAATTATGTTTTGTCGTAGGCATCTACGATGAGGATGTAGAAATCGTCACGCTTTCTAGAGCCGATTTCGAAGAAGAGGTGACTGAATCTGGGGAACTATGGTTCATCAACTTCTACTCCACCTACTGCTCCCACTGCCACCAGTTGGCTCCAGCGGTGAGTAACCACTGAGAAAACTATTGAAAAAGGGGATAAAATCCCTTTTGTTACCTCCTCCCAAAACACGCAAAATCATGTTTTTCAGGGGTTTAGGGCCTAAAACGTATAGAAAAGATCTTCTTTTAATTGTTAAAATTGTTAAAATTTAATTGTCAAAATTTAATTGAAAATCTAATTGTTAAAAAATTTCTTAGCCAAAAATCGACTTTTAGTACAGTCTGCTCTCTCCATCACGTACCTCCTTGGGGCCGACCCTAGGTGTACGTTATTAAGAGAGTGTGTTAATAGGAAAGTACGTTACTGAGAGCGTTACTTACCAAATAAAAAGCTTGGTGTACATTATTCCCAGAGTTCTTAATTTTACAAAAATAAAAATTAATCCCTTTATTAAAACATCAAACAATCATTCAATGGCTAGGTATAAAATAATTCGGCGTGTTATTTTGCTTTATTTTCTTAATGCGCTCTTTGGCGTTCGACATGTCGTCGAGTCTGTTGCGTATTAGCTGCACTTCGGAGTTTACGCTTTGATCCACAAATTGGTGCAGAATTCGCAGAGCTACTTGGGCCTCTCGAACGGTGACTGTCAGCAGCTCCAGCTCATAGATCTCCATGATTTCGATGTCGCTAAAAGAAAAACTTATAGGAGGCAAACAAATCAAAATACTTACCTCTCCACTTTCTTTTCCTCTACTACTGTTGATGAGACGTCCGCCGAAATTTCAGCCAGAGAGAGAGTGCCGCACCGGTTACGAGTTGATCATAGGCAGTCAAATAGTCGCTCAGATCATCCTTCGCCAACTCCAAAGCCTAGAAGTCCACCCGGAGAGTGTTTAGTACATCCGCTTCATCGCCTTTGCCGGCCTGGCCTTATCCATCCCCCTCGCCTTTTCCAGCCTGGTTTGCTAGCCTCTTTAATCCATAGTCTGCAATAAAGAATTTGTAAATCATAACATTAACTGTCCGCATTACGCATCGGTAAACTTTGTGTTAATCCCAGAAAAGTGAAAGATCCACTTCTACGATCTTAATGTATCCAGCTATTTTGAAGCAATTGGCAAAAGTCTCGGGCTTGACATCAATCCAGGACCAGGACGAGCTCGCTTCTTATTACTGCCTTTGTTGGCTGTATTGAAGATCTCTTCTTTTTCACCCAGAATAGTATGGATTGCTTTCTTCGGCATCCCAATTTGCTGGTTGAGTTCCCTCAAACTATTCTTTTTTTGGTCACTCGATGATTTTCTTCTTATGCTGGAGAGTAATCACTCGACGGAAAATACTCGGAGTGCCATATTGATACTGAAATATAAATTGGTCAACAAGTCAAACAAAAGCGACTAAAAATGACAATAGAAAAGTTGCAAAAATTGGTGAATTAATTGCATAATAAAGTGTACAAAATTCCTTGCTGAGACAATTTTCGCATTAGAATTTCCATAAAAACTTGACTGTGCATTATGAAGAAAGGCTCTTATTTGATTGGGATTGGCACCAGCCGTACGTTAATGGGAGGGTACGTTAATCAGGGGGTACGTTATTAGAGAGTCGACTGTATTGAACAACCGAGGTTAACCGACCTAAAAGGGTACCTGAATGCTCAACATATCGTGTTTCATCCTATTCTCAAGGCAAATGCTCTTTAATGCTCTTTAAAGCATGTATAATCAAAAGTATAGCTCGGATTCATCTCGCAGGTAAGTCTATGCACGCATCTCTGTCTCTCTAATCCTCTCTGGGGCTGGGTATCCCCTGAAGGGGCTTAGAGGCTTGGCGTTGAGAGAAGGGTTGTAACGGAAGTAAAGTTTTGAAACTTTAAAACCTTGGTGGACCAAGGCAAAAAGTCGACTTTTGCTAAAAAAATTATTTTAATAGTCGGCCGTCACCTAAACATATGTCTTCTGTACGTCACAAGCGCTAAAACACCGAAAAAACATGAATTTGGGGTGTTTTGCGATGGGCGACAGAAAAGACTTTGGCCAGAAAAGTATAGAAAAATATTTAGTGGCGAGAATTCGCTAGAAAAATGGATGGGATTGTGCGGGTGGGCGCTGTTAACTGCGCTGAAGATCCGATGTTGTGCCAGTCCCAGAACGTCGTGGGCTACCCTTCTTTGTTGGTCTACCCTCAGGTGGAAAAATTATTTATTTAAAATTATTTATTTTGATAAACTTTATGCTTTTCTTTTAGCAAATTTTCTATCAGGGATCAAGAGAAGTTGACCATTTGGTTGAGTTTATAAGCTCCTACATGACTGCTCCTGTCTATCAGTTCTCCTCCAAGTTTGAGGTGGAAGAGGTCATCGCACAATCTAGCCTACCATTTGTTTTGGAGTATTGTTCTGGTGATCTATTTTAGATGAGAGAAGTGATTGTAGAATTACTATGTCCAAATTGCAGGTCAATGGACAGATGATGATAACAGCTGCATTGGTCCATTGGACAGGTAGTTGTTGTCTTTGTATTTTTTCTAAGCGCCGTAGTTAACACTTTACTAATCATTCCTCCATGGCTGACCTTTTTTGAGGTCGATATGAAGCAAGGGATTCCATTATCGTGCCGATAAATGTCCAAAGATCCTGTAAAAGCGCAAAATTTTTTAGTTTTTGTTTGGCCCGTCTCCCTGTAGTTCTCAAAATGTTTAAATTTACTTTTCGGCGCCAAAAACCAATTTGAGTAATTTTTATATCATGAAACGCCTCAAAAGGATACTTTTAAGAATTTTTAGCTAATAAAAACCAAGAAATTTTAAAACTTGAGCAATTTCGCATCTTTCCATTACTGGAAAAGGGCAAAAAGAGCCTTTAAATGTACAGGCCGAAAAACGCGGATTTTTTAAAAATTTTTTTGAGATTGTAATTACAGTCGAACCTCGATATAAGGCTACCCCCTCAAGTTCGACCCCCAGCTGGGTCAGCGCAATTTTTTTGCCCAAATTTTTGAAGTTTTTTTCCAATTCTTTTTGCACAGTCTACTCCAAAAAATGATGAGGTTTCCGAATCTACAATTTTTTTTCTGCGAAACTCAACAACTTTTCCTTAAAAAGTAAAACCTCGATATAAGGCCAACCTTTTTCGAAAAATGGTGGCCTTATATCAAGACCCGTGGGTCTTTACGGCAAAACTAGTAAGATTCACAAATTGAATATTCGGAATCCTCATCATTTTTGCACTAGACTGTGCAAAAATAATTGGCAAAAAACTTCAAAAATTGTGCTAAAAAATCGTCGAACCCAGCTGGGGGTCGAACTTCAGGGGGTGGCCTTATATCGAGGTTCGACTCTAATGTGTTTTCTTAGGTTTTTTTGATTTTTTATAGAGACGAAATTGTTCTTATTTACAGTCGGCATGTTTAATTTATTTAATTGCCTTTAAGATAATGGCACAAAAACAAGTTCTTCGCAAAGTTTTCGGTCCATTTGGTGAAGCCGGTCGAGAGAAGAATCCCAAGAAGAATCGATACTCGTATTGCTACCAAAGGGAAGAAAATTGAAAAATAATCGCTCCTGATTATTTTTATTGAATAAATGTTTTGGCATTTTTTTCCTTTCCTCTTAGTTTGTGTGCAAAACACATAAATTTGGAGATTTCCGCGCGTAAGGGCCCCTAAAAAAGGGAAATCGATCAAGGGGCTGCTAGCTACACAAGCTTTTCGAAATTTTCAGCGTGTTTTGGCCCACCCTGTATATTTCATCAAGTGTATTGCTCAGATTCACCTCACGAGTAAGTTTGTGCGCGAATCTCTAGCCCTAGGGGTTGGAGGCTTCGGGTTGAAACGAGCTCATAAGTCACTTGAGAAGAGCTTTGGATGCAACATGCATACCAGGGATTCCCGGTTTTCCAGGTTTTGTAGCCCTTTCCTACCTCTTTTTACTGATATATAACACTTGGCTTAATTATCTCAGGCAATAGTCACCATCTGTTGCCAAACCCTTATGAGGTCATTTGGAGAAGTTGGCAGGCACTTTCGTCACTTCAACCAATCAAAAAAATTCGATTGGATTACAATTTTTGTAATAACATCTTAGCAACATGTTGTAGCGCAGATCAAGGGCTACAAAACCCTTTTGACAGAATATTTTTCAGAATTTCAGACCATTCACCTATGGCCTCTTGAAACAAAGTGATTTATCCCAAAAATAACCAAAATCCAAGTTTTCCTAATTTTTTCAGATTTTACAATAAATCGCATTGTTTTAAGTAGCCATAAGTCAACGCTCTAATACTGAAAAAATATTCTGTCGAAAGGGTTTCGTAGCCGTTGATCTGCGCTACAACATAGTGCTAAGATAATGTTACAAAACTTATTATCTAATCAAATTTTTTGACCAGTTAAAGTGATGAAACCCCCTACTAACTTCTCCAAATAACCTCATAAGTGCTTGGAGGTAGATGGTGACCAAGCTTAGATAATTAAGCCAAATGTAATATACCAGTCGAAAGAGGTAGGAAAGGGCTACAAAAACCATGTTCTGGAGCATTTTTATCCTTTATTTATTTTTATTAAAAAAGGCTTGAAAGCTCGGCAAGAACTTTTGGGACACCAGTTACAACTTACAATACTATACTTGACTACCCTATTTTCTCCAATAAAAGCCCCGGGGCGTTTATTTTTAGTAATTAAGTATTAATTTTTATTGATTAAACTCTAATTAACGGCCCCTCTGGGGGCTAGCTGAACATAAAAATGGTTTTATTCAGAAGGAAAGTGGCGTCGATGCTCTCCGAAGTAGCTTATTTTGGTGTCGTGGACTGCTCTTTCTCAGCTACCAATCAATTGTGTAAAGAATTCAGAAGACAGGGACTAGCTTTCTACCCTGTCGGCGGTTTCTCCAAGGAAAATGAGAAGGTCTGTAACTTTTTTAATATTGATGGGATAGCTTTTAAATCCATTCTTTAATACTTCTAACGCAATTATTTAATGCTTCTAACTGAGCGCTACAACAAAGCGCTTACTAAAACAACAACAAACGCTTAATTAATTCGCTTACGAATTAAAAATCGACCTTTCATTATTTAATACTTAGATAGATAGATTATTTAATACTTCTAACGCAAAATTTCTGCGGGTATTTTAGTAGTTTCAAAAAGTATCCATTCGGAATTATGATCATATAAAAAAGTATCCAAAGCCCCGAAGAGGGAATGGAAAAGAGAGTGCTAGAGGACTACGAATCTCTGCAACAGCTCCGCCGCGATGGACAAGAAGCCATGCATTGGGCAAAAATCTTATGGAGACAAGGATCTAACTGGACAAAGCGAAGTTTCTTCTGCACCGGGTCAAGTAAATGTGGATGAAGCCAAGAAAGAGATGACCCGCCGAGAATGCATTGTAGTATCTTTCGTGTCCTTTCTACCGAATATCGCTTCTGTTGTAGGGATTTGTAATAAAGAGAGTGCTGTGTCTCTACCTAAACCCCCAAGGTCCGGTGTCGGTTTTAAATATAAAAGATCTTCTATTTTAAAATTTTTTAGTAACTTATCAAGAGCTTATCCAGAAAGTCAAGTTTGGTTGCTGTTTAATGTTTTATTTAGTTAGAAACAAATTGCTTTTTAGGTTTCTGCAATACTTCCAAAGCTTTGGTCGTCTATGTATAGAAAATGGTTTCTGCTGAAGCAAGGAAACTGTGTTCTGCTTGACGTGTTTGTTGTTGGTATCCGCTCGCAAGCCAACATATTGTGCAATGAAAGTATCATCCTAAATTATGCTAAAACGATGTATGACGAGTTGGCTCTTCTTTGGTTCAGCAATTTGAATCGATATGAGGAAGTCAAAAGAAGTCACCGCGTGATCCATCCTTCTCTCGCCTGGCGAACTTACGATATGTGTAAATTCAAAAATGGAATGAAGGAGAAACACTGCAAACACAGTGTGATGGTGACCTGCAAGAAAGGGAAGCTAGCTTATCCAACTGATGCAAAAGAATCTTCTATTCAAAGAAAAAGGAAATCGGTCGTCCGAGTCAAAAATTCTTTCAAGAAATCAATCTTTCAATTGTTTGTCCCTTGTTATTCGTCCCGCTTTTTTTGTACCTTTTATTAAATAAAAATTCCTGAAATTATTAGATTTTGTTGCTAAATTAATATTTAATTGAAAATAGGAAATTGAGAAACGGAGAGTTGCCACTCAACATGTACGTCAACGAGGAAAAACGAAAAATTATTGAATGTATCCTGTCCAATCGCAACCATTCTATGAACCCTTTTTCTGCAGAGAACTCTTTTAGAAGAGCGTAGAGCTTGGAAGCGCCTCTTTTGCGAACCACATGACACAGCAAACTATTTTAAAGGCTCGAAGAGATTCTAGAGAAGCTTTTCCAAACGAAAATCATAAAAATGATTAAAAATTGACAAAATGTTAAGAAAAGACCAGAGAATAAGGACATAATATTTGGTACCAAAAATTTTTGAACAAAATTGACGGGGTTCTCCAAAAACTGAAATTTTTAAATTGTCACGATAAAGAAGAGACCTTTAAAATATTTTACGAAATCAGTGCTTATGATCCATAGTTAGTCCCCATAAATACGTGAAGTGCAAAGAAACACAAAAAGGAGACACAGAGTGAAGGGCCTCAATAACACATATTGAATGCTCATTCACTCGGTCATTGCTGTCTTAATTGTACAAAAATAACCTAAAATCAATCCTTTCACTTTCGAAATCTGACAAAAAACTGGTGGAATTGTACCCTCTAAAAGCAAACAATTTTATTTATAGGAAATCGTCTACTCTGATCTCAAAGAAATCATGTCGGAGGTAAGAAGGCCCAATTTTAAGAAAATACCTGTATCAGCCATTTCTCAGGTCATGAAACACATCCCTGATCTGCAACAAATTGAAGGAGAACAGCTGGGCAAGATGGTTGAAGCTTATGAAGATTTGCCAAAGGAAGATTCCGTTGTTATCTTCCTGAGCAATTTGGAAGAAAATTTGGTGGAGTACAAGAAACTGCAGTCCATTTTCTTTAATATCAAGGTAGTTGAAAAACAACTGCCTTTCATTTATTCACCCGCTTTTAAATTAGATCTATATCGCCTATTGCTCTGTTATAAAGACGCAGTGTGAACAGATGCACATAGGCACACTGCCAAAGGTGGTGCTGTTCAGGTCTAATGGCAAACGGGGCTTCGACATCCACTACGGTCTGTTTGACTTTTTTTACACATAATCTATTTTCTCGAATACAGGGTAACGCAAAAAGCACAAATTCTGGAAAAAATTGTCAATATAGACCATGGCCCAGCCGGTTTCCAGAATTCGGGCACGAAGCTATAACGTTGTATATAACGTTTTTCGGCAATTTGGTGTTTCAGAGGCCTAAATCGCCCTTCACATATGTCGGATACATTTCTAATAGCTTTATCTGCCTTTGGTCATAATTTTAAAGTGGTCGAAAGCCCATTTCTGACTGGAAATAATACGGCAAAATAGCTGAAACACAAAAAATCTGATTTAAAAAAACTTACAAGTGAAAAGGGAAAGAGACACTTATGTAGTCCCTCCTACTCCTAAATCACATCCCAAACAACTTTTTTGCGCGATAAAAGAAGCAATTCTAGACTGTCTACAAATAAGGAGTCTTGTTTTTCACAAAAATTTTCATCTACATTCATTTACCTAAAAGATAAATCTGAGCAATGGACTCAAGAAAAATCCGTTTGGAAGCTTTTTGGCCAGTTCTAGTAGGAAAAATGTGATAAATAACCTAGAAATACCTCAAAGGGAGCGTCAGATGGAAATTTTTGTGAAAAAACACGATTTCTTGCCTGGAATTGTTTAGAATTACTTCTTTTATCGTGTTTAGTAGAAAAAAGTAGTTTGGGATGTGATTTAGGGTCACTTTTCAGAAAGTCTCGGTATGCAGGGACTACATAAATGATGGCAAGGACTGTATTGTATTAAGGGGGAGGGGCTGTATTCAAGGGGCGGTGGCTGAATTGGAGAAAATACGGTCAATTTCAGCGAACAAGCTCTCTCTCCGCCAAATAACCAAGTTTGTGCACAAGAGTTTGTCCTCCAACCTGGTCTCCTTGACCGACCTGTCCTACAGTGAGCTTTTCATGGAGCTGGACGACTTGTGGATTGTGGACTACTTCGCACCTGTAAGCTCAAAAATCGCAAAAATATTGAGAATTTAATAGTCGAACAATTATAGTGGTGCCCACCATGGTTGGCTTAATTTTACGCCACTCAGTTACAAGTCCCAAACAAATGTTCAAAACTATTTTTAGCCTCAAACTGATACCTGAACTAAGAAAACTTCCTAGAAAGTTGAATGGTCGTGCCCTGAAGGTGGGCACACTGGACTGTGTTGCCCACAAAGGCATTTGTAATGAAATTGGGATCAAAACGTGATTTTTTTGGTCGACGACAAGTCTACATCTTGATTGAAACTCTTTTTTGCAGCTACCCCACTAGTATTCTCTACTTTGACGGTGCCTCCCACACCTCTGTTGGCTACCATTCTGCTGCCCAAATTGTCGAGTTTATTGAGGTTGGCACATATGCTTTCTTGTTTTAAACTAGAGTTGTACAATGGGAATACACCCAGTTATAAAGTCTTTGAGTTTATGCCCATGAAATATGGCATAAAAGACAATGGAAAAACCACAATATTCTGGAATTATTAACAAAAAAATTTCAGGTAACTGAAAAATATTGTAATTATTTTGTATTTTTCATTTGGTTTGTTAATCAAATGAAAAAGCACTACGAGAAGATGATTCAGCGAACAAGAAAGGACTCACTTTGGTGTCGCCGATATAATCTCGTATTCGGAAAAAAACTTTAGTATTTGTATGCAGTATCCAAAGTTATTTTTTAGTGATTTATATATCAGTATGTTTATGTGCGCTAATCTGGGTATATGACATTTTTCCTCTGGGCATTTGGCTTTGGACGTTTGGTCGCTGGGGCATTTGTCGGCCGGGACACTTATCCGTCGGACATTTATCCACAGAGCATTGTTATATTTTGGCCTTCCTTTATTACATTCGGGCCTTCCTTCTTTTTTACCATACCGTCTCTACCGAAAACCTCGAGGGGCGCATGGTTTGCATGGGTGTTGCTTGCTTCGTTCGCAAAGACAGCGCAATGCTCCCTGAGCGCAAGGGATATAAGGTTAAAATAGGAACGAGTTGATAGCCACAAGTTGAAACCTGAACGAGTTGATATTTTGTCAACTTTTAGTAGCTTACCGACCCAAACCACGGGTTAAACATAATAGTATTCTGCGGATGAATGTCCGGCGGAAAATTTTTCTGTTTCCGCTAGTCTAAAACCCAAGCCCTACAGCTAAAATCCGCGCACAGAACAACCTTAGCAAGACCGTCGGCTTCTTACCTTTTATCCCACCCCAGACCAACAATTTTCTTTTAATTTTTGCAACTCTCTTAAGTCTAAAAAGATGAAAAAAGGTCTGTAAGGGGACATACCCACACCCTTCAACGCATATTTCACAAATTTGAATTGGCAGGGACGAGTTTTTCTTAACAAGACAAAACTCATTTAAATTTTTTCTT